>CAUHTR010002325.1:0-20417 GCA_959609185.1 Schmidtea polychroa
ATTTAATGAGTGAATTAAATAATCTCATAAATTCGTTGACGTTAAAACTTTTATTAAATGAATAAAATTAAATTATATATTGAATAATGAATTGAAACTTAATAATGAATATTTATTAAAAATATCGAATTAAAATAATGATTATGATTGATTAAATAATTAATAACAATATAAAAACAAAAGATCAATAGAATTTAATAAAACATTTTTACATATCTGCTAAATTCAAGTTTAAAAATTACTTAGATCGAAAATACATTTCTGTAAAGTTTTTAAGTCTGTTCTCAGTAAAGATGTTTTTTGTATCAGTCTTCAATCAAACAACATTAGAATTTTCAACATTAATTAATTTTTTTTGATTTAAAAGATTTTGTTCAAAAAAAAATTATTTAATTTAATACCCTGTAATAAATCGAATCATACTTAATAATTCATTTAATTTTCACGAACGGTTACAATAGTTTACCTTTAAAGCTTTCAAGTCGCTTTGAATGGAATGTCCTAACTAGAATAGTGTTTGGTTGAATTAGATCTTTTCATTATCGCTTGGAACATCCGATAGAGTATTTGCGACATTAGTCTAAGTCGACTCAGTAATACACTGAACCTAATGTAGAAAACGTAAATGGGCTTTATTGGAATTATAACATTAACTGTGTAAGGTAATCAACAATCTCTCCTTTTGGTTTTACAAGCTTATCACAGACAACTTCATATGCTAATGACTTCGAAAACGATAACCATTGTTTTTTACCTTTAACTGTTTTCAAATCGACATTTCTGCAACATTTACCACACATACACGAGCCAGTTCTAGATTATTAATTACCCGTATTAAACCATTCACAGTCTATGGCCAATAGATTTGCTGGGATCATTATCAGGGGGTGAATAACAGTTCTATTAATTACTTAATCATTATTATAATTCTCATTTATCAATTGTTTCAAATTTATTTGTTGAATATTTTATTCATTTTTTATCATTCATTGCTTGTAGAGATGTTTTATTTAAATATTAATTAAATTTATGTCTTTATCCAGTTTTATTATTGGTTATAAATGACAATAGATCAAAAAAATCCGAAAGGAGAATTACAATGTTTAGCACATCATTCCTTAGGTGTAAGTAACTTAATTTATTGATCACCAATAAACTTACTTTCGATCAATGGTGAAAAACAAAATTAGATATTTTAGTAATATTCAGTCTTTTATACAAAGGTTTCACAGGGTAACGATATTTATTTTACTATTTACTATTATAATTTTTATCAGGACATTCTTTTTTATCATTCTTTTTTATTCTTCGTCAAAAATCATGTTCCTCTAAGTTGTTTTTTGAAGCTTTTAGAAACTATCGCATTTTGCCATCTTTAAAAATCAGAATTTTATACGAAAAAAACTAATAATATATTTGTGGGACATATAAATATAGTGATCATAAAAGATTAAGAACCTTTGATTTTAAAGAAATTCAAATTTTTTGTTTAAATAATAATAATACTAATATACTAATAATAATAATAATACTAATAATAATAATAATAATAATAATAATAATAATAATAATAATAATAATAATAATAATAATAATAATAATAATAATAATAATAATAATAATATAATAATAATATAATAATAATAATAATAATAATAATAATAATAATAGATAATAATATAATAATAATAATATAATAATAATAATAATAATAATAATAATAATAATAATAATAATTTATTAAAAATCCTAAGGATCCATGTTTGAGAAAATCTGGGTGTGATGTTGTTGAGGTGTGTGAGTCTGATGAGTTAAAATCTGGGTGTGATTTTGTTGAGGTGTGTGAGTCTGATGAGTTAAATAAATTAAATAGTGTGAGCAAGATGATGAGCCTAAATTTGTGTTAGTATTGCCGTACTTAGAAGGTTTTAAGGATATAAAAGTGAAGATAAGAAAGCAGTTAGTGAATTTAAACTATAGGATAGTGTCAACTTCATGGAAAGTACGCAATATGTTTATTAATAAGTCAAAAACTCCGGTTGAATTGTGTTCCGATCTCGTTTATCAGTTTACATGTAATGGGTGTAATGCCACATACATTGGAGAGACTTCCCGTCATCTCTGTATTCGAGCTCGAGAACATTGTAGACCGAAGGCTTTGACCCATATAGGTGAGCACAATAAGGGCTATAAGATTAAAATAGATATGTCTGATTTTAAAATTTTATTAAAAAATTTCTATAATTATTGGGAACGTGTGATTTGTGAGGCGTTGTTGATAAAATCATTGAATCCGAAAATTAATGTGCAGAATGTAGTAAATACTTGTGTTTTGAGTATTTTTAAATAAGTTTTTTAATAGGTTTTTTATATTGTATGTATTGATTGTTGTATTAAATTAAATAATTAATAAAAAATTTTTTTAAATTATTAAATAATATTTTTTTTATAAAATAAAAATTTTTTTATATATAATTAATAAATTTGTTTAAAATCCTTAATTTAATGAGTTATTATATCCCACCTGATGATGACAGGAAAACTGTCGAAATTAATCGTGAAAAGGAATGTTTGATTGGCGTTCTTATAATTAATAATAATAATAATAATAATAATAGGAATAATAATAATAATATGTAATAATAATAATAATAATAATAAATAATAATAATAATAATAATAATAATAATAATAATAATAATAATAATAAAATAATAAAAATAATAATAATAATAATAATAATAATAATAATAATAATAATAATTAATAATAATAATAATAATAATAAAAAAATTAATAATATTAATAATGATAATATATATATACCTGAGAAAATATAAAATTGTTTGTATCATTTAAATAATCTCGATTTGGAAAAGGAAACTTTGTCCCAAAACATTTCTGAAGGTGTTGACAACAAATTTGAGGTGTTAATTGCTTCACTGATTTACCTAAATAATAATAATTTGAATATAAGGATTAATACAGTAATAATCAATAAAATTAGGCGACTTAAATCAATGTGAGCTTCAATTAAAACAATAAAGAAAAACTATAAATGTTTTTTGAATAATAGTGTAAGTCAACAATATACAAAATGAGGACCCTGTTCAGTTATAAAAGTCTCTAAGAAACCGGTAATTTCCAATTTTAAAATTGGTTCAAATTCACTTTACATTTATCATCATTCAGTCATCAACTATAGATTAATCTTTTATCTTTAACACAAAATTTGAGAACTATCTTTTCCAATTTTATTTAGTTTGTTAAAAAGACAGTACCAGAAATTTCAGTTAAAGATAAAAAATTGATCTATAGCCGAAAAACTAAATGAGGATAAATAAAATTGTATCTTAAATATTTTATTCCTTATGTCCTTCTCTCTTTAACCTTTTCGCGGCGTGCATCTTTTATATCCCTGTAAAGACGAACAGTTTTCTATAAACTTCGATAGTTATCAAGTATGCAAACGTTCGAGTTACCACTATGAAATAAGAATTACTACTGTCAGATTTATAAATGACAAATAAATAACAGAGAAGTTTAAACTTACCTATAATCACAAATAAACTTATCTAACACATAAAACAGAAGCGTCGACATTCGTCGCTTAAATATAATGAAATCAGATAAATACGGTCTTCGGCACGAACAGGTTAAGAAGTTCTGTAGAATGCGAATGATAATATTTAATTTAGTTTTTTTGTGTTTTTTATGATATTATTTTACTTGAGTTTTATTAAACTTCAAAATGCATTAGCTGGATTTTAGTTTTCGTCTTGTTATACTCTGCCCAATTCTTACTTACAGTACCATATTTTGCTATAACATTCCTGGATCTTTATAATTATTACTACAAATGAATATTGATTAAAATGTGCCTGTTGGTTTTCTCTGTGTATTATTGCATGTAATTATTTAACTTTATAATTTATATTTCCATATAGGATCATGTACGCAATGGGTTGCAAGTTCCGTGAAGCGAAATTATTTCAATAAAAATTCAAGATTAAATATTAATGTTTTGTTGTGTCTATTTATATCCTATTTTTTAACAAACTAATTTTTATCTTTAAAATATTAGAATTAAACGTTTTTGGAATTTATTTTTTATTAGACATCAATTTGAATTTGAGTATCAGTGATTTGTATGTCAAATAGTTGACAATAATGTCATCATTTATATCATAACTAATTGATGGTCAATATGTTTTAAAGTAAAATTTAATGATCTAGAAAAGTATATTTTAAATGGTTAATTATTCTTATCTCCCAACCACCTTTTTTGGACAAAACGGTACTTCCCTTGTTAATTAATCGGAATTTAATTTTTGTATTATTCAATTTATGCGCTAATATTAATTAGCGAGAAAATAACCATTTAACTTTAACCTAATGAATTTTCTCCAGTTATCAGCTCTGGACAAAATGGGTGCATTATAAGATTTTTACAAAAACATGGTATTATTCACCTTACACAGAGTTTTGCGAACAATCATTCGTGGAGTTATCACTAAGGAATCTACAGGATCTTTAGCGTTGTCAGCTATGTACTTACACGCAAAAAATCCTTGTACAAAAAGGGGCAAGGCTGCAGGTGTCACAACTAACATACAGATAAGTGGTGCTTTTCACATACTGCTGTTTAAAAGAGTTGACTAGCATATCATTCTGTGAATAAGAATTGGAACTATCTTCATGAAGTTTGCGCAAATTCACTGCTAATTAATCTAGTTTTTCTTGGTAAATTAAATATAACCGTTGAAATAGACGATAGCCTCTTCACAAGACGAAAAAATGAAAGTGATCGAATTTTACCATCCCAGAGAGTTTTTTCTGATCTTTCCCATGAAAATGTCGCTGACGATGTTGTACTCCCTAATGTTGTATATGAAGTGAACTCTACCGTATTTGGTACTTGGTGTGTGTGTATGTTTCTATTTTTTATGGTCAGCGGGTAAAGGGGCAATAACAGATATGTAACGAAAATAATCATATCAAAATTTATTTAAAAATACGATAGGAGCAAAATTGACAGCCTATCAGTAAGACATATTTTCAAAAGTCATTATTTCAACAAATTTGATAGTTACTTTATTTTTTAAAAAATTGGTTACGCATCAAGGATTTTATTTATAAAGTGCATATTGTCAAAAAAAAGAAAAATGAATACTAAGTAACTTATCTAAATAAATTTTTTTTTGAGTTTTCTTATTCAAGACAAACTAATGATCTCAAGAGGAAAATGTCCCGGTACAGTATTTGTATTATAGTTTTAATAATCCTGCTCGACCATTTAACGTAAATGGGTAATAAAAATAATAAAAATATTTAATAAATTGAATATTATCTAATTATGATGCCACAAGCGTTCCCATAGAAAAGCTGGTCTATGAAATTTATGTGCAATCACATATTACGTAGAAACGGCAAGTTTACCAATTGATACAATTCGAATGACGGCGAATGAAAGTTATGGATAATCGGCAACTGGAAGGGAATTTATTAAATGAAATTTATTCGAAGAATTAATTGTAAAAATCTATAGATTTTTTGTATAATAATAAGGTGGTCAGATTTTTTAACCAGAAACCAGTACAAAGGATGGAAAAGTGCGGGTTATTTTGCGCTCTATTAAAAAATTTTAAGTAAGACAAAGTTTTTTGACTATTTTTTAATGATATTTTTCAGTAATATATATTTTCTTTTAAAACATTACAAAAGCCTTCACGTGTATACTGGAGATTCGCTTGTACTATAAGGTTTCTATGTTTAATCTCGATTCGTCACTACTCCAGAAATCATTAGTAAATGAAAATACTTTTTCAGCTCTCACATTAGTACCCGGTAAGCGCATTGCAAATTCAACAATAAATATATTGATCTTTAAAATATTTATTAATTTCTATCCAACAAAAGTTAACTTCAATTTTATTTTTATTCAATTTATACCAAGGATGAAAAAGGTTAAACGGTTTGGCTTTGTTATTTATTGATCAGGAAATTAAAATAAGTCCGGATTAAATACTTTCTGAATTAATGAAGGAACAAAGACGAATTAATATTATATTGTAATATATTCTCTATGTAATATACATTGTTAATAATTAATAATAAATTTGTTAATTATCCTAAAATATTTATTTCTATTTTTCGTGTCAAATTTTAACATTAATCAATGAATTGCAATAATTTATAATTTTAACCCCCAAGTTGAAATCCTGGCTACGTGCCTGTTGCCATCCATAACAATTTCCAGATTTTCTTTCAAAATCTCTTCCAAATATATTTTATATCAATTGTATTTCGTCATTCTCTTTAAAAATCCATATAATCAAAGCTATAATAATTGATTTTCACAATATAATCCAAAACAGTATAAGTACATAATATGAGAAAAGCAGTAAGTAACAAGTACAAAAAATTGGGCAGTACAGACCATCAAAAAGAAGTATTGTACTTCTGAAAGCAGTATATCTGGCCTTCTTAAATATTAAATATGAATATTCGAAGGAGAATGAAGAATTATTGTTATTTGTTATAGAAAAAAGTAATTTAAGTGTTTTTTGGAGGTTTTAACAATTTATGATTAGAAATATAAATACCCGTATTTTAACTAGAAATTTTACGAATGTTAATATTATATGATTGTTACACGCGCTTTACGATTATAAAACTTTCATGGGCATTCATAATTAATTATATATTCACGATTTTGTGAATATATTGTAATATTTGGGCCACGCTGGTCGAATTTCTCAGGTTAAAAGACATTTTGCTTTTGAGCTCAAATAAAGAAAGTTCAATTCGGCTTAATAATTCAGAGTCTATCATCTACAGATTATTAAAGAAAGTTGCAAATATTGAATCTATTAAGCTTCAAAGCGCCGGATTTTCAAAGTTGTTAATGCTAACCCATTTATATCATCATTGAATATCAAAATACTATTTCCCCCCGAAAATAAGACCGAACTAGAATGATTTGGAAATAGAAACACAAGATATACAAGCAGTAATTTATAGTTTCGACAGTTATGATGATTTCCCAGCAAGTGGCGTGACTGTATTTGAATAATTGTACATTTTGAAAAAATAACACATCCTCTAAAAATAAGCTCTAATGTGTCTTTGGAAGCAAAAAAATTAGTAAGCCTTTTAAAATCTTTGATGACTAATGCTTATTTGACAATAGATCGAATTTTTGAACTTTACACCTCAAAAAATGAACTCCTTAATGTCAGGTGATAAGTATATTTCATTTATTACTCAATAACATGATTGTGTTTGTTTACCAATAAAATGATCTCTGTATAATTCACGATACACAACTGATTATCAAACCTCCACCGGCGTCATTACATGGGAGTTTAAAAGTGGTAAATGACACAGATTTCCTAAAATTCACAAAAGAAACCTTTTCATGGATTCCCGAAGTTTATTGTTGGTTTTTTTCACATTTTTAGCAGGGATAAAGGTGGTATCTGTCTTACTTGGTTCATTTGGATCGTTATAATCGATTCTCATTAGAGAACGAGAAAGGTAACACGTTTGGCTACGCCTCTGAACAAATTTACGTTAAAAGATTTCATGAGAACAATTTCTATAATATTGACCCCTTGCTATATTTAATTTTATCTTTTTCAATAATCGTTGTGCAGGTCCATGTTTCTATTTGTTAACCGTGTTTGTTAACCCACTTCTGACCTTTCCTCACATTCAGCGAATCAATATAAACTGTATTTATGTTATTGCGTTGTTCATCTTCTTAGATACACTAAACTTTGACGCTGGACTTTGATAGGAAGTCAGCTGATTTTGGTCCTATTGAAAATATTCGATGCTCCATATACGATACCAAAATGAAAAAAATGAGTACATACTTAATAAAAACATTCATCAAGAAGTAGAACAATAAAATACCCCTAAAAATTAGATAAAATATACTTAATTCAATGAACTATATTCAATTTTCAATTTTGTAAATTTTCGGAATAAACTGAAATGCTATTGGCCAATGAATAGAATCCGCCCAATCAAAATGATTCAGTTATTTTTAAATTTAAAACTTTAATTTTAAAACTTTCAAAATTCAAAACAAATATTAGAATTGTTTTTAAATTATTCAAATTGAAAGTTTTAAAAATTATTAATCAATTGAAATTGCAAAAAAAATTTAGTATAATGATAATAATTGACATGTTCGTCAAAATGAGATATTCGATTAAATTATTTCCACTTACCAATTAATTCCGCTCCAGGCACGGTTAAATTTTTTAATGGAATAGTTAAAAATTCATCTAAACCACAAAGTTTTGAACTTGATGGACTAAGAAAGCTAATAGACTTAATTCGTAAATAGATAACTCAGTTTTTCAAATGATAATAAAATACTGAATAATTTTCATTTTTAAAATAATGAAACAAAGGATTGGATTTATTTTCTTGGAAATAATATTCATTTGATAAATTTTCAGCGATTATAATTTGTAAAAACTCAATTGATTTGTTTTGTGAAATTTTAAAAAGTCTAAAATTAAAATAATAGAAAATGAAAGTATGAAAATTAACCTTGAAATTTCTACATAGACAGTAGAGTCTAAAAGTAGTTTTGCGATCAATTGGGAAATTTCTGAGGCCATATAAATAATATCAATTGTATCATCGATTGGTTGATTAGGATTTTGATTATTAACTACAAATAAATTTTCTTTGCACATGGGCTTAAATGGAATTTCTCTAATTGATATTTTTGGAGAATGCATTAAGAACAAAAATTAAAATAAAATAAGTTTTTTAAAATAGTTTGTTAACAGGTTTATTATTCAAACGCAGTAAAACAAATTTTATTAATAAACTTATTAATAAATAGAAATAATCAAATATATTTAATTATTTTATAATATCAATTATTCTAATAATTAATAAAATACAATAAAGTTTCAGTTTAAAATTAACAATACCACTTACATGAAAAGTCGGAGCAAGTTTAGAGAATGTACTGAGTAAATTTAAAATATTTCATCTTTCAAAATTTATTTAATTTAGTTATATTTTCAGAAAAATAATATTTATATAATTATTATATTGCCATTGTACAGAAATTTTTTGAATATGTCAAAAAAAAGTTAATGATCTTATTTTTAGAATTTAACAATTATTTTTATCCAAATTAGTCTTTTTTAACTTTTATGTAAATATCTTTATTAATTTAAATTTTAAAATGAAAAAAAAAACGAATGTTCAAAACTTTCATAAAATAAATCCATACAAATATTTTATCATATGATTTTAAGAAAGTTTATATGCTTCATATTTTAAAATCTCCAAATTCATTATGTAGTAAGACATATATTTTGGATTTCTGAAGTCAAGTCATACTATTTTCTCCTTTATAAATTGGGTTCTTTGATTTAGGTTGTATTTCCTTTGAGAGTTTACAATCTAACGGAACTTAGTGATATTGGATTTAGTTTAAATTCCTTCTCATTTAACCAATTTAGTTGCACTTACTCCACATGAATATCCACTGATTCGCTATCTTTTACATATCTTATGGCCTTTGATCAATTCCTAAAGTCATTTTTCACCAAATCACATTATACAGTGAAACTGTCTCCAATACTGTATGATTTGTATCCGCGATTTCCACCTAAACAATACTTTACAACAATTTGAATATATTTTGAATTGTATTTCACGTAACTTTTAATATTGTTGAAAATTGATATCATGCAAAGTAATAAAGGGTTATATCCTACTAGATACAATTTTAGAAAAGATACAATTATAAAATTTTTTTTATTGATTAAAAAGATAATAATATAAAACACAACTTTATAGAAACTATTGTGCCCAGCGTAAAAACAATGGAAAAGATTATGGAACAGAATTTTTCATCCGAATCTTTGTTGTTGTTGGTTTTGAAGTTTCCTTAAAAAACGGTGACTGATAAAAAACGAGTGGGATTGTATGTATTTGTACAAAAATATCCGATTGTCAGATGGATTTGAATGGCAATGCCGCATTTGCCAGGAAAAAAGTATTCTGAATTGATTTTTACTTTATGACACCAAACTGCCATTAAAGAAGCATGTGAAGTTTATATACGTTTTGTTACTTAATCTTGACCAGGATGTCATCTGCAATGAATTGTCGATCACTAAGAACACTACTGTCAAGAAATTAAAAGATTTTGGTAAGATTTGAAAGCTATATTTAATTGAAGAATGCATTACGCTTGGTGGAGTAAATATAGACTGTACGCCAAAAGATGTCGAAATCAATTTTCTTCAACAGAAAATATAATTAATCGCCATTCATACATCTTTTTCACTATATATTTCGATAGCATCACTATCATCATCAGGTTACCTACATTCACAACGGATTCACAACTATATTGATAATATATAAACAAATTATAAAATATATAAATTTTAAATTATAAATAAAAGTTTTTAATAATCATTCTTTTCAAAAACAATTTTAAATAATCAATTATATTTAAACTTTTAAAATTATTAAAAATATTATTTTAATTATTTGTTTTTAATTATTTAACAGAACTATTATTAATATACATCAACATACGAAAACTTAATTAAAAACATTCAACACACAAGTATTCACTGCATTTTGCACATTGATTTTAGGATTAAAAGTTCTTATCAATAATGCTTCACATATCACACGTTCAAAACAATTATCAAAATTTTTTGATAAGATTTAAAAATCAGACATTCCTAATTCTCTTATACATACTTTATTGTGATCCTTAATATTGGACACTCCCTTCGGTCGACAGTGTTCTTGAACTCGAGTACAGAGATAACGGGAAGTCTCTTCAATGTATGTGGCATTACACTCATTACATGTGAATTGATAAAGGAGATTCGAACACAATCCAACCGGCGTTTGAGATTTACTAACAAACATACTACGTAATTTGCACGATTTTGAAACAATTAGTGTTTACCAATCTTTCTTTTGAAATCTCTATATGCTTCAGAATACGGCAATACCATCATATATTTTGGTTCATCTTGTTTGTTAGTATCAATATTCATATTCACTACATCATTCGACATCAGTGAATTTACAGTCAATTTACTACGATCCTTAGCATTATTCATACATTTATCAACAGCCTCTTTCAACGTTAGCAATAAAAACCGTTTTGAGTAGCCATTCTTCACCAGTAATTCAACTAATTTATCTACACTTTTTACTGAATTTTTAAAAGTGGAAGATAAGCACCATGGTCGATAAACCAATCCTTTCACCATGTTTCTTTTATATTTAAATTCACAAAAACTCTTTGGGGTAGTATAGAGGCCGGTATCTGTTGGTTTTCTGTAAATTTCTGTCTCATATTGTTCATCTTTGCGCTTAATTGACAAGTCAAGAAATGCTATGGATGAATCCATTCTCAGTTTCACATGTGAATTTAATGTTCTTATGCAATCCATTCATGTAATGCAAAAATGGTTTCACATGTTCCTTATTTTTAAATATTAGAAAAATATCATCAACATACCTTTAATACACAATTTTCATTTCTAAACATGCCAAAAATATTGACGCCATTATTGGTGCTACGGGCGAACCCATAGCCACTCTTTCAATTTCCTTCATTTTTAAAATGAAGCTTAGTGATTGTCTTTCAAATAAAGATATCCAATTAATACATAAAAAACGCATAGAATAATGTTGGAAACGGCAAAGATACAGAGGAAGCCCTTAGATGAAAAACTATGTTCAATTGAATTGTCGTTACTTAACATAACTAATGAATACTGTCTTAAAATCCTTTCATTTTCTCAAAAATCCATAGTGCGCCTAATGTATGGTTTTGCACCTAAATTCGAAATAAGTTTCTTGTCTAAAAAATCGATAAAATTATAGTATAGGAACATTCAAAACTTATTTGTGGAAAAATTAAATATTCCTAAAGATGTTTTTATATAGGAATTGAGAAATTGACAGAAAAATAATTTAATGAGTGCCTTGTGTGTGATAATAAACTGTTAGCAGTCAATCAATAATAATATACCTTATGGTCCGAAAAGACGGTAATCTTATAGATTTCTGTTTACAAATGCAAATATATTGTATAGCATTTCTATACGCTATACGATATAAATAGTATGTTTCATTATGTTTGTATAAACACAACTATCTCCTCTGAACGATGATAAATGTTATGTTTGAGTGTGTAAAGCATGACATCGCAAATAGTTTGGAGTATAATCATATGAAGTAGATAAAAATAGCAATATCAAAATATTTCAAAAGATGTTAAACACTACTTATAAATTATAGGACAAATTAAAAATAAAATAATTTCAAAAATGAAATTAATAATAAAAATATAAAATAATATTAATAATAACGACTAAATATCATTAAAAAGAAACACAGATTTCCTTCCTCTAATATTACAACAATCTATTTCATATTATATTAATATATCAACTCTGGGCTTCATTACATTCTTTGTTATTGCTATTGTTGTTGATTTCCATTTTGATCTTCTCGAGTTCCTCATCACTGGGCGGTGGAAAATAAAATTATCATATAAAAAATGGATTAATACTTGAGCTGAATAAGATAGATTCCATTTACAAGATTTAATGTGTCCAACAGGCCAATCATATTGGGCTGTTGGTTTTGTAAATGCATTTGAGGAATCATTCCAGCCATCGCCTTTGCCTTGGCTATCGATTCCAAATCCCCAGGTAGATTAGCATGATTTGGGTGATCAGCGGTTCCATTGGACAATTCCTGCATGAATTTTGCAACACTAACAGCCTGACCAGTCCAATAACTTAGTCGGGTTTTCGATTCTTTCGTCCGTTCATTGTCTTGACCGAGCTAATATAACACAATTCATTGGAAATATTTCATTGATATTTATTTTTCAATATACTTTTTCTTTATATATATTGAAACATTCTTTTTCAGCTTGAATTGCAGCTCTAAAATCCCCTTTGTAACTGTTTATTCTTGCAATTAAATGATAAGAGGAAGCTACTTTCATACTCTTTGCACCGTAAAATCTGAAAGCCAAAATCTTATAAAATCGGTTTGAATATGACTGAATTTCAAATAAATCCCACCAAATATAATCTTAATTCATTGGATTTACAACGGGATTGCAATGGAATTATGTTATTATTGGTTAATCTCACCTTTAACCACTTAAATTCATAACTAGCCCTTCATTATACAACTAAAACATCCTATTGGTCAAATATTTACGAGCTTTATTGTTCATGAAAATGAAATTCTCCTGTCCATCTCAGATAATTTAGAAAGAAAAGATATTATTTGGGAAGAAATTAAAATTTATTGATAAATTTCCATGCTTGTTGCTATCTCAATCAGTTTTTATTGATTCTTTTCAAAATTAAATTATTTTAGTAATTTGTTTAATATAACACAATTCATTGGAAATATTTCATTGATATTTATTTTTCAATATACTTTTTCTTTATATATATTGAAACATTCTTTTTCAGCTTGAATTGCAGCTCTAAAATCCCCTTTGTAACTGTTTATTCTTGCAATTAAATGATAAGAGGAAGCTACTTTCATACTCTTTGCACCGTAAAATCTGAAAGCCAAAATCTTATAAAATCGGTTTGAATATGACTGAATTTCAAATAAATTCCACCAAATATAATCTTAATTCATTGGATTTACAATGGGATTGCAATGGAATTATGTTATTAATGGTTAATCTCACCTTTAACCACTTAAATTCATAACTAGCCCTTCATTATATAACTAAAACATTCTATTGGTCAAATATTTACGAGCTTTATTGTTCATGAAAATGAAATTCTCCTGTCCATCTCAGATAATTTAGAAAGAAAAGATATTATTTGGGAAGAAATTAAAATTTATTGATAAATTTCCATGCTTGTTGCTATCTCAATTTCGAATTTTAAGTTAAATGATGAAATTTGTGTTTTGTTTAACCTCAATTCGTTTAATCCAGTGAATATTGCGATGGTTATTAATTAGTAATCAAACTCACTTTGAACGCCATAAAATACGTATTTATTCCTATTGGACAATTATATACGAATATAAATATTGATATTAGATCTAAAAATGAGACTCATCTTTCCATCTCTGATAATTTATGTAAAAAAGTATTATTTGGAAGAAGTTTGAAACATTTGATAATCAATTTTGTCATTCCAAATAAGATACATTTGCGGTAAATCTAAATCTATCTCTTATTTATTCAATTTACTATTTGAATTTAAAATTATTTAGAACCCTTCGTTATTTGGATTGCTATCTCAATTCCTACTTTTCGGATAAATGACTAAATTTATGTGCGTTTGATGAGTGCTATTTTATTTAACCTTAATTCCTTAAACCCATGTGAATATTGCGATGTTAATTAGTAATCACTCACTTTTAACTCCATAAAATACGTAATTGGTCAAATATATTGGCTATAAAAATGAAACTCCCATTTCCATCTCTGATAATTTAGGTAAAAAAATGTATTATATTTGGAAGTTTGAAACATTCGGTAATCAATTTTGTCATTCCAAATAAGATAAATTTGCGTTAAATCGAAAGCTGATTGGTTATAAATTAAAATAAAACATTCATTGTGGATTTTTCAATACAAATTATGATAGAATATTAAGTATAAGAATTTCTAACCACTGGATAACCCCTTTCCCACGATAACTTACAAAATACACTAACCTTTCGCAACGATATCCATGGATCCCTTCTATATAATGACATTGAATTAAATATGTCCAATCAAAAAGTCGAAATATATTAAATGGTAATAAATCTACTTTATTGATTTTTAAACGTAATTTTAGACTTTTGTTTAAATAAAACGATCATTGGTACAATTTTATAATAACTAAAATTAGGCACTAAAAGGTAATAAGTAAAAATGACTTCTCATAAAAACATTAATAAGTATTACATATGCTTTCAATATTCCACTTTCACCAAATTATCACACTAAAGTTTAATCAGTTTTTATTGATTATTTAAGTAATTTGTTTAAATAAAATAATTTGTGCATTTATAAAATTTTGACAAAAAACAATTAAATGCAAATCTACTTATTTATTGAATTTTTTAGCTTTTTGTAAAAAAAATTACTTGCACTGTGTTAAAAATGTTAATTATCCGCCAATTCTTGTTAAAAACTAATATGTAAATCATGTACTCGTTGATATTACTTACAAAATATATAAGTAGTATATAAATCTATATATCAATTTGTACTGCAATTCCACTAATACGTAAGGGACAAATATGCCATTTCATGATTAACATTAAAATTTTGTAAATAAAACAAATTTTAAAGAATTTAATTTTTTTTAACTAATTTCTAGACTTCATAATTAAATTATAATTATATTGATTAGACTAACATTTTACTAGTTTCTAAAGCACTTTCTAAGAACTGAATGGCTTTCTCATAATTCTGTACAGCTACGAGCATTATTCCAATATTCGTATCGATATTTGGCATTTCTGGGTGAATGTCTCCATGGCACAATAGGGCTACATATCTTGCCCGATACATGCAATTCAGAGCCACATTGAACTGACCACAAGCAAATGCATACAAGCCGAGATGACACTAAACAAAGTACCGAAAGTTTTTAATAATTACATAATATAATTAAATTGTATATAATTAAATGCAAAATGCATAAACGTGCAGTTTAGGTGTGAAAATAGCGTAAAATGGAACATAGATGAATCAATTGACGATCATTTCCGGAAGGACCAGAATAACATGCACTTGATGATCCAACAGAAATAATCTAGTTTCAAAAATCCAGAGACATCAAAATACACTTCAAATGTCTACAAGCTTTACTCCCAACTTACCAAACAATACCGTTAATGGATTATCTAAGCATTGTTACCAATAAAATCTCAATGTAGTATTTTCATGACCTACAATTATTTCTTATTTTTCGGGTGCCTCTATATATATATAAATCTATATCTAAATCTATATTTAAATCTATATTTAAATCTAAATCTAAATCTAAATCTATATTTAAATCTATATTTAAATCTATATTTAAATCTATATTTAAATCTATATTTAAATCTATATTTAAATCTATATTTAAATCTATATTTAAATCTATATTTAAATCTATATTTAAATCTAAATCTAAATCTAAATCTAAATCTATATTTAAATCTATATTTAAATCTATATTTAAATCTATATTTAAATCTATATTTAAATCTATATTTAAATCTATATTTAAATCTATATTTAAATCTATATTTAAATCTATATTTAAATCTATATTTAAATCTATATTTAAATCTAAATCTATATTTAAATCTATATTTAAATCTATATTTAAATCTATATTTAAATTTATATTTAAATCTATATTTAAATCTAAATCTAAATCTATCTAAATCTACTTATTTTTTCCATATTCTATATGAATGTAAAATGATTCCTTACCCTTCGTTATTTGGATTATTAGTTTGCTTTGATTTGTTAAAAAATGTATTTTAACTGATTGAATGAAGTTAAGAATTTATTGTATATGAAATTTTTCAGAAAATATTGTAAAAGATTGCAAAAAATAAAGACTTGATGTTTCCTACTTCAAATGGAATTCCAATTTTAATGAAAAAACCGATCATATTAATAGATTTAATTAATATACAAAACTGAAAGATATTGCTTTAAAATTGAATTAAGTGTGTTGAATTTTTGTAACCAAAAAACAAATTATAAACGATAATTTCATTAAAACAATTCCATTATGTTGAGCACTTAAATGTCAGGCAAAAAATAGACAGATTTTTCTGTAATAAATTGACGCGAAAGGAAATTTATAATTTAAATAAATGATAGCTGAAATGAAATGAGAAATTTATTTATAATTTTTTAATATAATTTTATTTTTTGACTATGTAAAAATCTATATATTCACAATTGATATTTTTTAAATTTATTAATCTTTATTTTTTAGAATATCGATTAATTATTTAAAAAATAACAAAATAAAAAAAATATTGATTTCTTACCCGAAAAGAAAATATAAACTTATTTATCAAATGTGACCTGCATAATTTTATTTTTGACCTACTTAATAGACATCACAGATTGTCAATGATATCAATTGTTTACTCCATTGATTTATTTTAATATAAGAGATTCGACGAACTCATCTATCAAGAGGTAAGCGAAAATAGATCAATGGTGAAGGTAATTATTTTATGGATAATTGTTTTAGAGATAAAATGAATATTATGCAAATGTTTAATTATATCTGCACTTACATATTCTGATATTATATTGCTTGAATCGATTCCATGAACTCGTTCACTTATCATAGTTGCACGGTACTGATACATTATAGCAGCTTGATATTCACCCAACACGTAGCTTAAATGTGCCAACTAATCGATTACATGCAGCAATATCAGGATGAAGGGGACCGTAAACTTGATTTAATAAATTAAGAGCTTCATTTATGAATTCTCTTCCTTCAGTAAAATGTCCATGAGATATGTGAGCTTGACCGTTACTGAAGAGTTTATATGCGTCAGATGCTTGAGGATTAAGATGTTTGACAATTGGATAAATATTCATAATATCTTCATCGTTGAATGCCTGTTTGTGTTTTTGATCAAAGACATAATCTCTTAGCAAAAGCTGAATTCCAAGAGATTGGCAAAAGTTTCTCAACAAAGTTGTACGTGAAACATTATACATGAGACAAAATGAATCCACATCGGTGCTAAAAGGAAATTTTTAACTGGTGTTTATGTCAAATTATTCATATTTGTTTATTAAAAACAATTCATATAAATAATTGATAATATGACTTGGAAACAGAAAGATCAGACATGTCATGAGATAATAAAATAGCCTATAACAGTTTTTAATAGGTTCAATTTACGACAATATATTACAACAATAGATACATTATAAATTTGTCATAACATATTGTCCCAGAGAATTTATAATAATTACTAAAATAATTTGAATGCTACACAAATGCATTGGAATCTGGGATTTAGTACTGTACGGTCATGGGCTCGTAAGCAAGTCCAAACTTATATGCTTTGTTTTTATTTAAATAGTTGTTTTTCCTGTCAAACTAAATTAGCAATAAATATTCTGTGCTATAAATATTACATGAATTATTAATATAAAAAAATCGTATTGAAAGGGATAAATCGATAAAATGCCAGTTTTATTTCAATGATTAGCTTTTCCTGTCGATAATATGACTTGGAAACAGAAAGAAATAATAATAAAATTAAAAATATAATTAATATTAATTAATAAAAAATATTAAAATAAAAAATAATATAAAATAATTTATATTAATAAATAATAATTTAAATAATAATAACATGTTAAAAATATAAATAAATAATAAAAATAATAAAATAAAATATAAATAAATTGTATTAATAATAATATATTATAAAATAATATTAAAAATAATACAATAACATAATTATTATTATTAAAATTTAGGTCAAAAATAACTAAAATGCGCAGTGTTTATACATATCCTAAAATAGACACTCCAATAAAAATTTTAACAAGTCTTTCTTTCTGTGCTTCTACTTTGAATGAATCTTTCTCGCGTAATTAATAATAAATAATAATAATAATAACAGAAAATACTAATTATCAAAATAATGTCTACCGTCCAGATGTGTAAAATAATTGTAATTGAATATTAAAACAAATAAGTCTTACCAATTAATTTCATAATGATAATAGATGTTGCTTTCTTCTTTAATTTTCAGCCATAAACTGCTTGGAATTTCTGTCATCCAGGCCTCTGAATCTGTTTATTGATCAATTTAATCATTTTATCCTACCCATTCCTTACTTCCTTCTTTTACGATTTTTCCTTTATTTCTCTTATTTTTTTTGGCAGTTTTATTCATTTTAGTAACCTAAATGGTTGTAGCAAATCGATATTACTACAAAGACTTTACCTCATCAGAACTAGTACACGGAATTGGATTGGGGCATGAAGATAAAAAGCAATTTAAAAAGTGAGCAATTGCCGAAGACATATTCATAGGATCAACTTCTTGGATGTATAATTTATACAAATGTTTCGTGCTTCGAATAACTGTTTCCGAAACAGCAAGAGTCTACAATGTTTCAATAATTTAAGTTTTCCGTGCTTTTATATTTTAAAAAGTTAAGGTTATTGTGGTTTAGTATGGATTTGTTAGTTTGGAGGATAAGGTCTTTGAGAACACACAAAATAGCATACAATTAAAAGACAGGAAAGCGAATACTTAAATATCCAATGAAATTGTACAACAGAAATTCACTTATATATACTAAAAACTACTGTGCAAACCATTTGAAACAACACATGTACAGCTGGTGTATGTAATTATGTTGACTTATAAAATCAATTAGGGAAAATGGAGATCCAAAACAACGTGGTAGTCATTCAACACAAACACAATCGAAAGTCCATAATCAAACGCTATCACAAACACCGATTATATAATTCTTAATATCAAAACTGTCCTGGATAAACAAATGGAGTTAATAAAGATTTACATTGAAGTTTAGAACTGATAAGACTGACAAAAAGTATTAAAAAAAGCTATTGAAAAATGTAAATCATTTGAAAGAATTTAGAAAGGCAAGGAATGAGAAACACTATTTTAACAATATATTTCCAAATGATAATTACAGAAAACCACATATATAAAACAGTTTTTCTTCAAATAATTAATAATATACATCAGTGCTCGAGATACTAAAGAAATTGTTTTTAGATAACTTAATTTTCATAACTAGCCATAATAAAAATTTATCGTTAAATGAGCGATGTTACTCCTATATTTTTCGCTTGTTTATTTTGATGAAAATTTTAAAATCAATAATAATAACACAATAAATTGTATATGATAATAAATCCATAAGTATTTATTATATTAATTCTAATAAAATCAAAATTAAGCACTTTAATGAGGGAAAAAAATTAAATAATTGTTTTTTGGTAAAAATTAGGGTGACTGTTTGAGCAAAAATAAGTACTCAGGTGTTTATATACCCTCACTCGAAATATGTCGACAGTTTCACTGTCATAATCAAGTAGGATAGATGGTCAAGATTATATTTTAAGGCCATAAAGGTCATCTTAAAATCTCACAAATACAGTGGAGTGATTTTTGCGCAGAACTGACATGGCACACTAGTAAACCATTTTAAAATGGCATATTTTTGTTTATTTGAAATGATTCGATTCGATTTTCAGTATAAAAATATATATAGATTTTAATTCTCTACAGCGGGGGTGTCAAGCCTGCGACCCCCAGCCGTCTGTAAATAAACATATGAACGAATGCAGCCTCGGTAAATGTTCCCCCACACGTTATGT
>CAUHTR010002326.1:0-60516 GCA_959609185.1 Schmidtea polychroa
AGTTTGGGATTTTCCGGTTGTCATTGATGGTGATGGCAATCTTGTCACGTGGTTGCGGTGTATCTTCAATTCCATCATCAATTGCTCTATTTCTTTGGATTTGTTCCATTACTGAAATATTCACTATTAAATTTTGTTAGAATTTAAGATTGAAGTGATCAACACGGTTTAGAGTACCTCAGGGGCACTGTATAATATAAATATGTATAAAAATTTACCTATTCAATTTTGAAAAGATCTTAATTTTTGATTGTAATTAATTAAAACTGATTTGAATTATTTTACGACCCCTTATGTACAGTTATTAAATTTTCTTTCCCATACACTTTAGTTTTATATTATGTTCTAGCCCTTAGCCAATCAATCTCTCTTTGATTGAAAGGTGCAAATTTACAACTATCATAAAATAAACAGTTACTACTAATACAGTACTATTATAATATCATAATTGCATGCAAAATAATGTATCTCACTAGACCATGTTTCCTCGTAGACAATCCAAGGTTTGAGGTCTTGGATTGACATCATATTGTCTGTTAGTCTTTGAAAGTAAATCAGTAGAGTAGAAAATTATATGGAAAATGGGTCACCTGATGATGATAGATACAAATAACATAAGTATTTTCAAAATCATTTGATAATGAGAATGTAGTTTTGTTTCTTGGAATTTGCGTTCCATTATACGAGAAGAATTAATGTCATTTATGGTTGATAATCACATTGGTTGATGAATTGTGCATATATTTTGAGCTTTCTGCCTCAGTTGTATCAAATTGTACTCGAATAGATTTACTTTCCACTAGAACGATTTTCCATTGATCGGGATGAACAACACGTTGATATTATTTTATTTTTACAATCACAATTTTTGAAGTTGACTTTGAACGTATTTGCTGAAATGTTAATATTTTAGATGTAATATTACCTTGCAATATAGCTTGCAGTTTTCCGCAATAATAAATTTCCACTTTTTTATTGGTTATCGCTTGTCGTGTGGCTATCCATTTTTGATTATCATATCGTAAAATATATACGATTTGGTTCATTTTTCCAATTTTATGATTGTCGAATAGACTCAATTTTTAACCCACTGGTTATCGATTTCGGTACCATTTTCACGCAAAAGCTTTTCATAATATTGCACAACGATATCATACGTTTTATTTAATTTTAAATTGTTGTAATGGACAAGGGTTTTCCTGATGTTTAATGTATCGATAATATTATTTTGGAAGATTATTTCACTTTTTGGGATTCGTGGGGTTCCCAATATACGTCGATTCCATTCACTACTGGTTCTATTGAAACCAGACTGTTTAAATTTTTGTTATATTTCAATTTGGATTATATTACTTATATTTGTATTATTATTTTGAAATAGTAACTCTGTTATTTGCAAGGGTATTCATAATTGACTGTTATTGACGAGCCACGAAAATATTTTTATTTGAAATTCAACTTTACAGGTGGGTCAAAGTGATTTAATAATTACTTATTTCTATTTCTTCCGTGACCACACAGATAAAACCATACTATTGGGTACATGTTGAATATATATGAATTTTCTCCAATAATGGACCCTTTTATTGTGCATACTTTGGAAAGATCGACCTGCATTTGTTCCGCAAAACATTTAGTAGCATTATTGTTGTTATTAATAAGACTTTAGTGGTATATCCTAAGGGTACTGGGTTTTTTAATAACTTTTTTGCTTGACCACTTTTTTCTTCTACTGATTTGTTCTTTTTTCGATCTTACGGATATCTATCACTCTCCATTGCCGGCACTTTCTTACAACGATTTCATGAACTATAATTGTACCAGCCTTTTTATTATTTTGTGGACGTAATTTCAGGTTGGTTTCTGTTGTATCACATACAATATACGGTCCTTTAAACGGTCGTTGTAACTTTGGTGACAAGCCCTTTTCTGGTTCTGGTTTATTCACATAGACTAAATCTCCTATATTAATATTATGAGCATGTGCTTTTCTGTCGTAGGATTCCTTTATACGTTTCTTGGTTATGTCTTATTTTTAGAACCAGCTTGAGCCCACACTGACTGTATCTCTCATGCATAATTACTTTATAATCGGATATATCCATATACTGTGATATAAGTGTTTGAAATTTCAAAATCAATTGGCATATTATTTCGCCGTAGATACATAAGATAAAAGGGTGTTTCACCAGTGCTTTCATTAACTGCATTTCGATATGGCAATAAACATGGTTTGGATAAATAAATCCCAATCTCTTTGTTTTCGATTTACATAAGATGATATCATATTAATTAATGTTCCGTTAAAACCTTTCTACTAGGCCATCTGTTTGTGGATGATATGGTGATGTGCTAAGTTTTAATATACCAAATAGCTCCGATATCGAACTAAATAATTCACTTTGAAAATTCGTTCCCTGATCTGTAAGTAATTTCTTTGGTGCTCCATATCGGAAAACTAATGTTTTCTACTAATATTTTTGCAAACTGTTTTCTGCCTTTGACTTTGCATGGCATATGCTTCTGGCCATTTAGTTAGATAGTCGCAAAATACAACGAATATATTTATTGCCCATTTATTGTTTTCCGGCAATGGACCGACAATGTCCATTGCTGTCATTTCCATTGGCGCTGCTGGCACCGGCATAGGTCTTAGTGGAACTTTATTTTCCTTCCTGTATTTCGTCTTGTCAAACTACTTTGCAAGTATGGCACCATTGCTTGACATCTTGTTCCATTGTCTCCCAATAATACTTCAATTCAGTCTTGATAATGTTTTTCGAGCTGATAAATGTCCTCCTAGTGCTCCATCGTGGTAAATCAACAATAATGCTTCTCGATGTTTTTGCTGGAAACTATAATTAGTAAATTTTCATTTTTACACATTTTAATAACCCTCGTGGATAATATATTTATGTTTTCCTCAACAATATGTTCCAATCACTCTCCTTTTTAATTGTTACTGCATTTTTTCGTAATTGATTTAGTTCCTCATCATTTTCTTGATCATATTGTAATTCCTTTATATTATTTGCTGATTTAATTACCATAAATATCGTATCATTATAGTTCGTTTTTTCATTATTATTATTATTTTCCTCAGGGATTCTCGACAGTGTGTCTGCATTTGCATTTGATTTACCCGTACGGTATTTAATTTCAAAATCATATTCCTGTAGTGCGATTGACCATCTAATCAACTTACTTGTTGAATCTCTATGCTTCATGAGCCATTGTAAAGGGTTATGGTCCGTAAAGACAACAAATCTTCTCCCAACTAAATACTGTCGAAATGTAGTTATTCCATAAACTAATGCCAACGTTTCTTTTTCAATCGTAGAATAATTCTTTTCATGCGGTTTCAAAGTTCTACTCGCATATGCGATGACGTGATCTCTTTCTCCTTCAACCTGTTGTCCTAGCACTGCGCCCAACGCAAAATTGCTCGCATCTGTCATTAGGATAAATGGTATTTTAAAATTTGGACATCTCAATATTGGTTTTTTTATCAAACTTTCTTTCAGCGATTCGAACGCTTCCTGTTGTGTTTTCGTCCATTTAAATTGAGCCTGCTTTTTTAATAATATGTTCACGGGTTGTGCTACATGCGCAAAATTTTTAATGAATTTTCTATAATAACTGGCTAATCCGAGAAATTGTCTAACATGATCTACATTTTTTCTAATTGGATAATTTTTAATTTTTTCTACATTTTCGGGGTTTGGCTGTAATCCATTTCGGGATATAATATGACCAACATAGACTACCTCTGATTTCCCCCACTCACATTTTGAGGATTTTATTTTTAAATTCGCCTTTAACAATCTTTGGAATACTGTTTCTACATCTTCCAAATGTTCCTGAAAATTATTCGAAAATATTATTATATCATCAATATAAACTAATGCGTGTGGGATGTCTCTTAACACAAATTCATACCTCGCTGGAACGTGGCTGGCGCTCCCGTTAAGCCAAATGGTAACACATTGAAATTCGTACAAACCTTTACCATCTGAAAATGCCGTTTTCCTTCTATCCTCTTCTTTTACTTTAAATTGATTATATCCCTTATTCAAATCGATTACTGTGAAGAATTGTACTTCTCCCATTTGATCAAACATTTCCTGTGGAACTGGAATAGGGTAGGTGTCTTTTTCTTGTAGCCTGATTCAATTTTCGATAATCCACACAAAACCGTAAATCGCCGTCTTTCTTTTTGACTACTACTATTGAGGATGAGAATGGTGATGAACTGTCTCTTATTATGTCAAACTCTTTCATCGCTTTTATCTGTCTATCACTTTCCTCTTGATGTAAATAAGGGATTCTATACCGGTTGTAATTTAATAGGAGTTTCATCGAGTAGTGGTATCTCATGTTCGATCACCTGGGTAAGTCCCAAATCGTACTCGTGCTTGCAAACACTCTTTTGTACCTTTTTAATAATGCCATAAACTGTTGTTTTTGTGCTTCTGTCAAATCATTGCTCGTCACTTGTGGTTTTCTATAAATTTTAATGTTTCTCGGTAATTTTTGGGCTTCTTCTGTTTTAAATTTCATTAACTTTCCTAACTTCGTGTTAGGTTTCATTTGGATAGATTTTGTGCTAAGATTAGCCATTCTCACTGGCACTGCCTGATCTTTTACTTGTACTATCTCGTCGCACATTGGCAATTCGTATTTCTCTACTAGTTTTCGACTGGGTTCGAACACACATTCGTCATCTGACGTGTTTGCTACACTTGCATAACATATTATTTCGCTTCTTGCTGGTATTTCCAACGTTTGATTTAAAACAACTTCTCTTGGTTTATTTGCAATTGTATCTAATTGTCCCTTTATTAATTTTCCTGTTGTCAGATCCAGCCCAATTCCTCGCAGTTGCTCCATAACATCCATACCAATTAGACATTCAACAGGGCTTTTACTCATTACTGACACATAATGTGTTATTTCCTGATTACCAATAATTAATTTGACTTCTAGCTTCCCGATTATATTCAGTACATTGTGAGACATTGATTTAATAATTTTATTCGTCGGTTTCATCTTTGCTCTCTCTTCCCTTGTCAACAGTTTATCTGACACTATAGTATGACTGGAACCGGAATCTAATAATGCTTTGACCTTTCTCTCGTTAAATAGTATATTTATTCGAGGTTGTTTGCCTCTATTTCCTATTGTCATCAACGCATAACTACATGGTATTCCGAGCATGTTTTTCCGTTCTATTTCGGCACTTGTTGGTTCAATCCTTTCGGCTTCTAGTTTAATATGTTCTACTGGTTTCATTTCTTTTAGTCTTTCACTTGGATATGTTGGTGCTGTTGGAAGGAATACCGGTGTATACCATTTTGAGAGAGTGTCGATTCCTGTAAGTTTTGGCATCTGTTCTAGTAAGCACCGTGACTCTGGTTTTACCTCGCTTTTCATTATTTCTTTTCTAAAATACATTTGCTCGTTTCTGCCATTGTCATTGTTGGTGTTATTGCCACTATTTCTATCCCTCGATTCACACAAGGATTCTTCACTCTTTGATCAGTTTTAACTGTGCTCTCACATTCTCCATTTCTTTATATTGATGATGAGTAATAAAAAATCTTGCTATAAGCGGAATACAACCAATAATTATTTTCCATGACCATCCGGATATTTTATATATTCTATGAGCAGATAAAATTTGAGATAGTATCACCTTCATTGTTACTACGATCACATAGATGCCAATCAAACCAGCGCACGCTTGTCCTAAGAACATAAATTTTCCCCAAATCTTTTCCATCGTTTTGTACGTTGCTTTTTTGAAATGATCTGGCGTTAGGAGATATTCATGATTAACTTTACTCTCTCCGTTTGGTAATATTGTATCAATCATTTCTGATATCACCCGTTCTTTCTTTGATGGAAATAATAAATTTCTTTGAGCTTCTTCTATATCCTCGCTTGCGTAGAGACCTAGTTGTGCCATTTTATTTAGGGATGTAAAGTTCACTAAATACTCTAAATTGATTAATTCCAATTTTTCTGGAGTTCTAACTCCTCGGTAATCGGGTAATGCTACCCAAGAATCTGGTGCCAAACAGTATAACGGGGCTAGCAATCTATTGCACTGGAGTAATTTTGGTTTTGTGTTTTCGTCAAGTAATATCCGTGTTATTGGTTCCATAAATCGTATCTTCCCATCGACGCTAACTGGCAATTCATTAGTACATTTTTCGTATTTCATTATTTTTACTGACACTTCCTTACATTTATAACTGTATAAAGCTTCTCCGAAGATTCTCGCAAATACTCCATTTTCTGATATTAACATGGGTGCAACCAAATTTGGGTTTGTGATGGACATTGCCATTCGATTTCGAAGTATTTCTTTATTTAATTTACAATCATTTAAGATTATTTCTCGATAGATATTCTCCATGGTGTTCCGACTATAATGAAATAAATAATCAATTTTATTGTTAAAGTAGTGGGTTAATTTAATATCACCCGTATGAATTCTAGTTTTAGCTTCCTGTACCATTACTGTTGATACGTAAACTCCTTTGTAATTTGTGGAGTATACCGTCTGACCACATTTATTGGTAACTTCCTTTAATATAAAACGCATGGCGTCCATCGGAATTATTGACATTAATACAGTCGCTGTTTTTCTTGTCCAAACGGGCGTTGATCTGATTGTCATATTTACTCCATAATTTACATTAATATTGTCAGGCCTCTCCCTAAACTGCTCTCCACTAATTTCTTTGAAATTCATCGTTTTTAAATGCGCTAAGTTACATACATTAGATTTTACTTCATAAACAAGAATTGATTCCCCCGTTTGACAGTTATTTTGTTTCATATTACAAATTGGGTGGGTCTGTAACTTCCCCGTATCATCATCAAAAGCTCCTTCAAATTCTCTCAATTCCGTTAGATATTCTTCTATCACTACTGCTTTTTGAATAATTTTACCACTGATTTTGTACGGTTTCCCTTCACAATCTCCGTCTTGCTTCATTAATCCTTTCGTAACCACCGTTTCTCTCGTCCTATGATTTATTTTTGCCTTCAGTTTAATTTCCGAACTTATTTTCAATTCTTCTGTTTGAAATGCTGCTAAACAATTTTCTGGCATAACTTCCACTGACCTTGGGATTGTATACATCTTTATCAATGAAGTATGACTCCACTTCCCACAATAAAATATAAATGTAGTGTGTTTAACTATACATTCTCGAACCTTCGTTCGTCTTAAATCAGATTCTTGATATACATGATATTTTACATCTTTTTCAATCTTTAGTTTTCTCGGGTATGCATCCGAACATTCTGACACATCTACTACCGAATAAATTTTTCCCATTTCCGTTTGTGAACAATCATATGCAGTCATACAGGTTGTCTGGGTAATTATTGCGCACAAAACAATTATCATAAACATTACCCATGGAAATACCATCGTTTTTCTCAATATTGGGCTAACTCCCCAATTTAGCGATTTATGGGGTATATTAATTTCGTTATTTTCATTTATCGTAAGCACTTTTACCAGTTTGGTCCAACCTCCATTCCTTTTTATCCAATTCATTAAATATTCATTTAAAACTCGAGCAGCTGCATCTATCAAATTCTCTAATTCATCTGATTCCATTATCTTATGAGCTCCTATCTCTAAAACTGCATATGTTAAGCTTGTTAGTACTACTTCTTTATCAATTCCATTTTCCGTCAAAGTTTTCATGACCCCTCTATTACAAAAGTCATCATTTTCACCAAATCTCTGCATAACACTAGGAAGTTTCTTTTCCATTTCATTCACTATGTCTCCCAATTCGCACTTTGTATTCACTTTTATTTCGAACATTGGATATATTAATTTAACTAGATTCTTTAATAACTCTTTTGTCTCATCCACTTCTAATTCTGACTTCACCAGGCTCTTTTTTATTTCATACAAAGTTCTAGGCTTTTTCGTCTTTATTTCATTATTCCTTTCACTTTCGATTCCTTGCCCTTCCTTTAATACTTCTGTTATTATACCTTTATCTTTATCATTAGTTCCTATGTCCTTGTTATCTAGTACACCTTCATTTTCAACTCTTCTTTCATTTTCATCATCCCTTTCTATCTCATTATTTGACCTGTCGGACTCATATCCTTTATTTGATATCTGATTTTTAATTACTATTACATAATTTATTGAATATCCTGTATCTGAACATAAATATCCGTCTACATCTAATTCTTGAGGTATAAACCCACAATCGTATAAACATTCATCGTCATCTAATTCTTCACTTTTAAATATCAATTGAATAATTCTATCCTTTCCCATTTTTTCAGCGGCTCTCTTTCGTAATTTACCTACCTTGGTACACCAATGTTCTTCTATATACTCTATTTTTCCTTCATTTTTATAATCTAATGCTATTACAAATGGTTTCAATTCTATCCTGGTCTCTCTAATCTCTTTTCCAAATTTTCGTAATAAACCTTTTAATATTTCTTTATATTTCGAGTTTTTATATATGTATGGACGTACTACATTTACAATTTCTAATTTACTATTTTCGTCAAATTCCGTTTCCTCTACTAATTTTAACTTTTCATCAATTGCATTTTATTCCACTCATCAAAAGCTTCTCTCAGCTCATTTACAATTTTCTGTGGATCACTTTTTACATTTTCATAACATCCTGTCATTTTTGCTATCACTTTATTTTATTTCCTGGTATAAAACCACAATCAATTAAAAACTCATCATTGCGTAAGCATCGATTTTAAACTTCAATTCTATTATCTGTTTCCCATTATTTTCTTCTAATCTATTCTTTAAATCATCTACACAATCTCCTGCTTCACACCGAATGCAAGCTACTTCTTTCTCCTTTTCATCTAAAACATTAATTAAAATAAAATCTAACCATGTACTTTCTCGATACGTTTTTCCAAATATTTTCATCACATTTTCAATTTCCTTTTCATCTTTTAAATTGGTATCATAATAATCGGCACATAACTCAATTACATTTTTCAATTTTCGTATGCTCAGTGTCATTTGACTCAATTCCGTTAGCGATGAGATTACTTTAGATGTTTCTGTTGCTCTCTCTTTAATAAATTTGTTGATCCTCAGTATAATCATTGTTACTTTTTCTCTTTCTATGTCTTCTTTATCCAATTTCTCTTTAGAATCTGTCTCTGATCCTTCTGATTGTGGTTACTCAATTCTTCATCCGATTCGAATTTGCACATTAATCGATCCAAGCGTCTACTCATCTGCTTCATCTCATTTTCAATCCTCTCGTTAAAATCATCTGTTTGCGCAAAAGCTATATTGTCAGATTGCGATTTGTCTTTCTGAAATCTCGTCTTCTTTAATATCGGCCTTTGAAATATATTATTACTCTTTGGACAAGATCTAGCCATGTCCATAGCCTCTACAGGAATGACATTGGATTTGGCCTTGTAGGTTAACTCTGTCTCTTTGCGGTAAGGGTGATGTTGATGGAGATCTGGATCTTGCAAAACAATTTCGAGTGGCATGTCCTTTCCTTCCACAATTATAGCATTGTATGTTATCATTAGTTCTCTGGTTACTGGTATTCGTTCTGTTAAAACTTTTCACACCATTACTTTTCAGCCATTCTGACCGCATCCCCTTTGGACTACGCTGTTCGTTATTTTTGAACCAACATTGGCTATTGCTATGTCCTTTTCTTTGACAGTAATCACACTGAACCGGACTAGGGCCTCTTTGAATGTTATTTTTAAACCAGCATTGATTTATGTGATGACCCATTCTCTGGCAATGACTGCATTGAAGAGTTCTTTCTCTTTCCTCATTTGGACTGTCTATTGACTTTCTTGGTTCAAATTTCACTCTGAATTTGGGAGATGGACTGGTTGATCTTTGAAGCAAGTTATCGCTGACTGGGGTTATAGATCTATCTCTAGGCTCATTGATAATCGCAAATGATTCCGCCTTTGACTGAGTCGTTTTAAGATTCATTTCAATTCTCATGGCTTTTCTAATCAAGTCATCAAAATTTGTAAAATCAACAAAACATAAAGCCCTTTTGATTTCTTTCTTGACTCCTGTCAAAAATTGGTCCTGAAGTAATTCTTTGACTTGTTTTGCTACTTCTTCTTGATCTGGCTTTACTTCGAACGCTTTCTCTGCAAGAGTGGTTAAATGATAAGCAAACTCACTTATAGATTCATCGGGCTTTTGCACTCGACTGTAGAACTTTTGACGCATCATTCTCTTTATATCTCCTCCAATCAACTTGGCTGCCAACGCATCTTTCAATCTTGTCCAATCATTTGCTATAGGTCGTTTATCAATCTGTTGCCAAGCCTCTCGCGCAGCTCCTTTTAAATATAATGGTAGACGTTGTACCATAGTTGCTTGGCTCCATCCATAAGCTGTAGCATACATGTAGTAATCTGCCATAAAGTCAACAAATTCGACTGGATCTCCTCCATATTGCTCAACTGGTAATTTTTGACAACTGGCATAATCATTTCCATTGTTCGCTTGAGTAGTAGACACTGAGATTTGTTCATTGATATTTGAGTTGCTCGTCGTCATATTTTCCAAGTGTTTTTTACTTCTCAGATTGTATAATTTCTCTTGGACAACTGTTTCTCGTCTAAATTTTAAAAAATTACAATTTTTAACTTTACCTTTTGTTTTAATTTTGAATTAATTTCCAATAATAGTTTTTATAAATTTTTGTAACTTTTCCACAACTTTATTTCAATATCTTTTAAATTTTGTTAACTTTTACTCTTTTATTTCAACTGCACAATTTGTTCAATTTCTCTTTTTTCTCAATTTAATTTCTCTTTAACGAATTTAATTTCAATTTTTTTTTCCTTTCTTTTTCAATTTAATTTCTCTTTAACAAATTTAATTTCAATTCTTTCTTTTCTTTTTCAATTTAATTTCTCTTTAACAAATTTAATTTCAATTTTTCCTTTTCTTTTTCAATTTAATTTCTCTTTAACAAATTTAATTTCAATTTTATATCTCGTCAATTATATTCAACTTTCAATTATTTTTAATTTTCTCTTTTCACTTTTCCAAAATATTCACTGCCTAATTGATCACGTTGGGCTCACAAAAATGTTGAGTTTTTATTTCAAAGTCGGTCCTTTCTCTGACTCCTCGTGTCCTTATTTTACCAAATCAATGAAAACTCAACACAGAATAACTTTATTCGCTTTATATCACAATTACAATTTGTCACTATTTGCACCTTTCTCTCAATTTGAATTTGGTTCGCTAAGGTAAGAAACCCAAGGGGCAATTACCTTTTCTTGTACGATTTAGCTTCTTTATAATTCACAAATTTCCTCTTTTGACTTGTCCTTGCTGGATTTTCTGTTTCGCTTTTTCCTTTTTCTCTTCGACCAAATGGTGGCTTGCTCATTTCTAAGCCCTCCTTTTATACTGTTTTTAAGAGGCCAATTATCTAACAAAATGAAATTAATTGTTTCCCCGGGCACCCTAAGTAAATTTTGAACGGTTCAACAATTATTTAAATTTATTTACCCTACAATTATGATTCGAATTGTTATTCCCTTATCTGGTGTCTCGGGTCTCACTACGCATCGGGTTTTCTTCAGTGCTCGGGTTTCCCATGGGCTCGGGCTTTCCATTACAGATTAATTAATTTTAATTAATTTGTTTTTCCTTGTTAACTTTTTCTATGGTCACCCTATTACATTTTTATTATACTTTCTAACCTCGTCTAACAATTTGGCATTCAACCATACCCGATACCCCCGTTCAATATTGATTTTTAATTTTTATTAAATTTTAATTAATTTTGTACTTATATTGATTTTACCAATTTTTGTTCTGTTTTCTGGTACCCTGTGAAATTTATTTTATTTTTGCTCTAACCCCAACACTATGATTATTACAACACTCAGTGAGGAATAGCACTTGTGTATAACACCGGATTGAAAGATCATTAATTACTGATTGGTTTATCAACTGGGACTTTGAGCTAGTTGTTTTCTTTGACCTTCTTTACAACTTCATTCAAATACTTGATTAACTTCTTTTCGTTTAATTTGTCAACTAATTCTTTTCTTCAAGATACGGCTTTTTTCCCATATTTTGTTTTTCTGGAATTTGAAATTCCACCTCTATTTGTACTTCCTTATTAACAATGACCATTGTTTTAATTTCTTGTTTGTTTTCTTTCCTTTGATTTATCTTTCTCATTTTTTAATTTCTTTTGACTTCCATTTTCTTTTATGAGTTCCCATAGATCGTCCTGTTTATCATGACGAACTTCCCCATGTAATTTATTTATTATCTTATTTATCATTTAGGTATTCTCAACAAAATGTTTTTCATTATTATATACCTAAACCTTAGCTTATTTATTTTCGATATACAAATTTTATACCCATAACCATGTTTCATCCAAATTTCTACCTTAAGTAGTTTTCCCTAAGTTGATAATAATAAGTAAAATGTTTTTTATCATTATATATCTAAAAATGTACGCCCAATGCACTTAAAAAATCTGATTTCATTTTACATTTCCCATCATTTAAACAAAAATTAAAATTATTGAATACCCAAGGTTAAATTAAAACATCTAGAAAGTGAAAGAATAGTAGCGATTAATAATGACCTCTGCTACTGATTTGATTTAATGAAATAATTTTCATAATGATGTCCATTTTTGTAACTGTTGAATCAAATTAAATGAAACTAAATATATAATATTTGTTAAATAAACAAAACTGTAGGGAATCGCGTAAAATGGCCGCCAAACATTACAATTAAAATAATATCACAAATCCATTTAGTCATATGTTGTGATCTTAATCAACTGTTCGTGGCGACCATCTTTGAAATTTGCTTAGAACAATATTTTCTATTTGATTCGACTCTGGAATCGGTTTTAGATTCACAATTTATTTTTCATTTGACATTGAGGAGATAATCTTTAATAAACTCATTGCAGGTATTTATTTTATTTCATTAAATTACTTTTTAAAATTATTATTTTGATCCAATTTGATCTGTTTTCATGTTTTGATGATATTTCGTTTATTTTCATTTTGACAAAAGATGGAAAATTTAATTCCAGTCAACAAAAATTTCAGGTTTGTATTTATCAAGCGTTATTTATTATCAAAATGAAAATAAATGTAATCTCATTTTAAAATTATATATCAAATGTTTTTTAAAAAATTCTTGAGATACAAGATTTTTTTTATTATTAATTTAGTAATAAAAATGATATTTAATAATTTTAAAAACTTAAGTTATTTAGTATTGACGGTTAGAATAATTTATTTTTATATTTTTTAATTATGTTTTAATAATGTTAATTTAAAATTTTTTAAATTAATTAAAGCTATTAAGAATGTTAGTGGTATCTTCGACTAATCAGGACCAAGTTTTGCACAGTTACTCTTAAGGAAAATTAGAAATAGATGACTGGAAGACAGACCAAGAGATCTCAAAAATTTCCACTCGAAATGTTTTTCTAGCAATGTAACTTGTGCAATATCTTTTGGTTTGAAAATTTCAATAAACATCTTGTAAAATTTAATTTTTGCATATTATAATTACTTCAAATAAGGAAATTGTTTAAATTAATTAAGACCGTAAAAACCACTTTTTTCTTTTAGTGAATAGTTGAAATATCCTTATTATTATTTTAATTATTATTTTAAATATTATTTTATTATTAAATATAATTAAATTGTAATTATTTGATTTTTTAATTTTCAATCATTCAGCAACCCCTCCAGCATCGACTCACGAACCCCATTTTTGAGGTCACTGCTTTTAATGGGCAAAAGCCGTTAGAAATAAAATTAATCGATAATTTTCAAGAAAAATATAAAATCTTACAAATAAAAATATTTTGGCAAAAAGAACCGTAAAATAATTAATTTTCGTTTTTCAAAAAAAAATAGAAAAAGCCATTGATTAAAAGAAAAATTTTGATCAACTTAAACATCATGTGTTGTTATTATTATTATTATTATTATTATTATTATTATTATTATTATTATTATTATTATTATTATTATTATTATTATTATTATTATTATTATTATTATTATTATTATTATTATTATTATTATTATTATTATTATTATTATTATTATTATTATTATTATTATTATTATTATTATTATTATTGTTATTATTAATAATAATGATAATATTATTTTTATAAATTTTACTTTTCAGATAATGGTGGCCAATGAATTTTTTAGTCTAATTAATCGGCTCAATGCTGTCCACAATTATGGACTGGAAGACTTGGCAGATAAAATGAGTTCCATTTTTAGTGTACTGATTCTGTCAATATGCGTTTCGATAGTAACAATTAAGTCCTACGTTATCAAACCCATCTCCTGCTATTTAAGTACGGGGCCTTCTGGAGGGAACTTCCAGGATTATATAGAAAATTATTGCTGGGTGAATTTATTAGTCTGCTCTCAATTATTTATTTGTGTAGAACTCATTTTACAAAAATATTCATCAGCTCTGAATTTAAGGATCAAATTTGAATTTCATATAATTTATTTTAATATTTATTCTAAAATGTGTGCAATAAGTTGCTATTGCAATTTGCACTTTAGCTTCACAGGAAATATGTCCCGCATAAAATAAAAGTGGAATATGAATAAATTAAAAATAAAAAAGAATAATAGATTTTTATAAAATTATTAATATCCAACCGATATATTGTTTCTTTCGGTGCATAGAATTTGCAATAGAATGAATATTTCTAAGATTTTTAGTTAGAAAGTATTTATCACAAATTCAGCATCAGAAGGACATAAATTCGAGACATACAATGGCATATTTTCATGACTCTTCCTCTTTCCTGTCGCCTCTTATCATCCTAGTTGTAACTTATTGTATTACCAATTAAACATATATTATTTTTCTTTTAATATATAATAGTTTCTATGGTATTTCAATGCCATTTCTTCCATGGTTACCAATATATTTCATCGATTTTTTCAATTATTAATTTTTTTGTTGATTTAAATAAAATAATAAACACTCAGTATCTCTAATTCCTTGTGTTCTGTGATAATAAATTATTGACATGTTACGATTTTGTGCAATTGAATTGTTTTATTAAATAGATTATTGTCTCTTGGAGATTTTGCAAAATAATAACATTATCAACATTTCATATCAGCCAAATGATTTCGGTGATTATTAAGATGCTATTCTCTTTGTTTAAAACTTTTTCAATATATGAAATGATTTTTCAAATTTCTTTTCTCACAATTATTTCTTTTGTCCTAACTTTAGTTTCTCCTTTGTTTCCTATATGAGGCTAAAATCTGATTTATTATGTCACTTTTCTTGTTATATTTGAACTATTGCTATAAATAATGGATTTAGGCTGAAATAATTTCAGACAATCTTCTAGTAATAGATCTCTCGGTTTTCATCAGAAAATAAACTTAAATTAATTAATAATCATTATGGTTTAAAATATTGCCATTGATCATGTTTTTATTATAATGGCCCTCAAAATTCCAATTTTTTATTTTTTCGCTTGTTTTTTTCGGGTCTTTCGTTCAGTTAAAATCCGAAAAAATAATCATTTATTGATTTTCTACAGAATCACACTTATCTCTTTTTCTTATCTGATTATGCACTTTTTAATCCTGCTCTATTTAATTTCTTTACATTTTCACATCTATTTCATTTGGTTTCCATTCAATTTTTATGTAAAATAATTTCAATTTTTCCACTAACCAAAATTTTAATTTTAATTTAATTTAAAAATTATTATAGAAAGACTTAAGTGACTTGACATCTATTTACTAAATCTTTTCGATTATTGTTGATTTTTAGATTTTTTTTTACCTAAAAATAACTTATTAAAAACATAAAATATGACATATGCCTATCTAATTGTATGAAATGTCATTCTCCTAATTTTACTTTTGTTACCATATCATATGTTAGATATTAAAATAAAAAATGAATTTTTAATTAAATATGTAAGCTAGATGAACGAAGTGAGGCAAAATGATGATGCTCAAACAGTTAGTCTTTTAAAAATGTACCAATGTTAAAAGATGGAAAAGTATTACAGTTTTTAAAACTAAAATACAACATAATTGGAAATAATAGGCATAGAATAAATATACATGTGGACGATAACGAATCAAACAACTATTGGTGACAATCAATTGATGATGGTAATGACAATGTGGCCTCAATATGATAACGACATTGTGATTTGATAATAATGACAATTTTTTCTATTTTATTTTATGTAGCCTTGTTTGGATTTTTGTTTTTATATATATTGCATTTATGCAAAAACCCTTAAATTTTAAAGGGAACCCGCTTAATTAGAAAAATACTTAATAATACATTTTTTAATTAAAGATTTTGTATTTCCATAAAAGGCTAAAACAAAATAATTTTTATTGACGCTAGGCGTTATTGTTTTCAAAAAAAATGTTTTAGTACAATTGAATCCTCATGTGCAAAAACAATCTTATAATAAATAATAATAATAATAATAATAATAATAATAATAATAATAATAATAATAATAATAATAATAATAATAATAATAATAATAATAATAAATAGATAATTAATAAATCGATTTGTAAGAAAATTTTTCAATTTTCCCCACTGATTTCTTTTCAATTGACATTTGTCTTTATTAAAAAACTTGACTGTGAATCAGTAAAGATATCGATGTTGTTTTGATATCTTTACGAATTTATAGTCAAGTTTTTTAATAACTAGATTATAAGTAGATTATAAATAGATAACGATAAATAGATAAATGATAATAGTTAAGGAATATATCTTTAGAGGTATCAAAACTATAATGAAAATAATAATAAGAAGAAGATTATGACAAATAATATATCTGTATGGTTAACATAGGGAAAAGATGATTCAAAAATAATAATGATATACAGATACCAACCTATAACAGACCCTTCTAACCTCACAGATACTGCATATAGTTTCTTGTAATTTTTGCTTTTTTTATTTTTAAGATATTGAGAACAAATCTGTAGCAGAAATCATCTTTTCTCAAAATATTTCTTTATCTTTTTTCAAAATTCCTTTAAATTTCACAATGAATTTATTTTCCTTGGACAAAATAATTCATGTTCTGTTAGATTTGTCTCAACAGCTGGTAAAGATTTCCATGCCACTTGGCATTCTCTGTTTATGAATGCCAGTGATTCAGATTTTGCTGTAAATAGTACGAACGCGGTCACTTATCGACAAGGAACCAAAAAAGAGATTCATTTATTTATTTAGAAAATATTTATTTTACAATATAACATTTTTTTTATTAATTTTTCTTTTGATTGTCTCGTAATTCTGTGGATAAACTTTTGTAACTGTTACAGATTCACGGCACCATTCAACTGTATCCAGATCAAAGGTTATCCGATTATCAAGCAGGATGGGATGAGTTGGAAAAAACTCAAAAAATAAGTGATTTTGCATTAGATATATGTGTGTGACCTGCCCATTAATATTTAGATTATTACCAATGGGTCCCTTTTATTCTTGGTTTGCAATGTATTATGTTTTACATTCCAAAATTAATATGGCAGATGTTTTGCTTCAATCAAGCAGGAACAAATCTTGATACAATTATTAAATTATCAATGAAAATGGCGGAAATACCGATTAGTGAAAGGCGAGCGGAAAACGAGAACATTGCAAAAATTATTGAGAACATGCTAGTTCTCCACAGGGATTACCGAAACAATAAAATGGCGAACATTCGGCGATCCATGTTTAGTAAGTGCAGTTTATTCATGAGTAGTAAACGATTGGGAACGATGCTTGTGTTTTCGTATTTTTTAACAAAATTGTTATATCTAACCAATGGGATCGGGCAGCTGTTTATGATTCAATCCATTTTGGGATTTTACAATTACCTACCGACCTTTGGATCGCATCTTTTCTGGTACATTCTATCAGGAACTGAATTGGAAACTCAAAACTATTTCCCAAGAGTGGTATTTTGTTATTTGAAAAGAATCCGCCACGTTGGTGCACACAATAACTACGTAGCTCAATGCGTCCTCCCAGTGAATATGTTAAATGAGAAAATTTATACATTTCTATGGTGTTGGATCTTACTGGTGGCATTTGTTACATTTATTAGCATACCTCTCTGGATTCATAGACTGTACAGAACCGATGTCAGAGAAAATTACATTGGAAACTTTCTGCAAATGCTCAATTCATATGATGAACAGAAAAAGCCGTTAATACACAAGTTTATCAATGACTTTCTCAGGCACGATGGATTGTTTTTGTTGCGCATGATTTCAAACAATGCCGGCGACTTAATCGCTGCCTATTTGGTAAACAATTTGTGGGAGATTTATTTGAATAAATATCAAAACAGAAATCTGAAGAAGGATATTTTTTCAGTGTCAAATCAATTGAAAATAGACGAAGCAAATAACTCAAGTTCTAATAGCCAAAACCTTTACCAAGGTTCACCTATCATGAATTATCTGTGATAAGATTTATTGCTAAAATTTACTATCTTAGATGATTATTTTTTTGATTTTTTGCTGTAATTGATTAAATTTTTAATAGAACTTGTGCATATACTTAAATGAAATGCCAATTATTTATCTAAAAATTTTTTGTTGAATTTAAATTCATTCGAATTTCAGTTTTTAAAGGTGAGACATTATTTTAAAGTGTGATAAAAAATATATTGAAATTTTTCAAGTGATAATGAAGCTCAAAAAGCAATGAGGCATTATCTGCCTATCACGAGTTTGTTATGGAAGAGACCTATTTTATTTAAGTCGGAATCATTATTCTCATCCTTACAATTGTTACAAACCATCTCAACTGAAGAATGGTTCTTGCATGTAAAGGACTGGCAACGGCAACACTTCATTGATGCTGAGGATCTTTTCTTATCCACTGCACATAACCGACAAACACCGCTTTTGGAAGGCTTCTGTTTTCTTCTTCTGTTATCGATTCAACTTCCCGACTGTAATTCACTTTGAGAAAAGCAGTGATATCTTGCGGTAAATGTTTGACATTTGATCTAAAGATAAAATGCTCTTTCATCATGGTCAATGCCAAACTTTTTAGAAAAATCCTTCGATGCTTTGGAGCCTTTCCTGGACAGGCAAATTTATATAAAATTTGAGCATTTATGGCGCCAATATTCAAAATAGTGTAGAAATACGTAGGAATACGGTAGAGAATTGCAAATTTAAAAAAATAAAAAATCATTAAGAATTTACTATGCAAATAATTATTGGAATAACTTGTAAAAATTAATGAAGTAAGGAAGCCTCAATCATCCGAAGTAAGTTTTTTGATTTCCAACAAAAAATCAGAATAATCGAGACTTGAAAATTTCAAGTACGAAAGTTTTTTATTTCTGTAGTTAAATAAAGTAAAATAAAGTAAAATTAAAGTAAAATTAGTTTGTTATATTTTGGGTTAATTTAATATTTATTTTGGTTGTATACACGAAAATTAATCAACACACAATCACCCCAGCTGTTCCGAGACAGTATTTTTAAAGGAGACTCCACTGGGCTCTACAAATCTTCCCAATACTAACATTCACAATTAAATTAAAATAACAAACATAATAAATAATAACAAAATCAATTGCGATTCTGACGGTGTTACAGGGATAATCATTACCGTCGTGGTCTCGAATGGTAAGCACCCACACCCACTAAGTATTCATCATCGTACATTTGTCCTCCGTGGATAGATCTATTATTAGCCCTAAGGTAGTTACGTCCCTCCTCACAGTTTCACTTTTGTGAAACAATGATATTCCTTGGCCATTGTGTCTTGTCCTACTATTCTCGCATATAAGACTATCATGCATTGTAAGTGTGCTTGATAGCAAATATTTTCTCATTAGTGCTTTTGTTGAGGTTTTCAAATCTCAACTTGATGGTTCCTATATAAATAAGAACACAAACACTGGTTCAATAAAATTTATTTGATTATAACAATTACAAATTATATAATATAAAATTAACAATCACCTCAAAAATATAATTAGTGTTTTTATATATAAGTATATATATATATATATATATATATATATATATATATATATATATATATATATATATATATATATATGCGCGTGTGTATGTATATGTGAATGCTTGCCGCTTCCTGAGCTCGGATGTGTAAAATAGGCATGCTCTAAATTATATTACAATATCAATTTCTGAATTTGCAATTCTTCTTAGAAGCTCTTATTTCTTGGGTGATTTGACTGAAAAATCAGTCTACTTATATATTAAAATTTTTGTTGACTAAATAAACATGGTGCACTTAGAGCACTGCATTAAAAAAATAAGCTCAGATCGTTCCATCAATTATTTTGTGGAGTCTAGAATTTTTTTTATTGTTTCCCTTCTCTCGGTGATTTCTGTAGTTCAAATACCAATCTTTGGGTCAACTGCTAGAATTATTCCAGCTGTTCTATTTCCATTTGCGTAATCAGAAATACACTATCCCGGACAGTAGAGACAAGTGTGCTTCATGACTCATCGTTTTTTGTCATTTTTTTGCACTACCCCCCGATGACTCAGCGCAAAACAAAGACATATGACTCATCGATGACTTATCCATAACAACAGTGGTAACTGGGTCAAGGTCACATGACTCATCCATAGCAACCGTGGTAACCATGGCAACCATTTCAAGGTCATATGACTCATCTATAGCAACGGCTGCAACTAGGTCAAGGTCATTCTATTTTTAGTAACAAGGACATATGACTCATCCATAGCAACGGCTATAACTAGGTCAAGGTCATTCTATTTTTTAGTAACAATGTCACGTGACGTCATCGATGTCTCATCAAGGACATTCTATTTTTAGTAACAAGGTCACATGACGTCATCGATGACTCATCAAGGTCACTCTATTTTTAGTAACACGGTCATGTGACGCCATCGATGACTCGTCAAGGCCATTCTATTTTTAGTAACAAGGTCATATGACTCATCATTTTTGGAAGAAAGCCAACTGACTCATTATTAAAGTATGTATGACTCATCATTTTTTAAACAAAGACATATTTAATATTTAAATAAATACATTTAAACAAATATTTAAACAATGACATGTAAACAAATATTTAAATAAATACATTTAAACAAATATTTAAACAAAGACATTTAATCAAATATTTAAACAATGACATGTAAACAAATATTTAAATAAATACATTTAAACAAATATTTAAATAATGACATGTAAACAAATATTTAAATAAATACATTTAAACAAAGACATATAGACAAAGACTCATCGATGACTCATAGTTTAAATAAGGAGTTATTATTTTTTGTGCACTAGCCCCCCCCCCCTTGTATGACTCATCGATGACTTTTTTGAACAAAGACCAATCATTTATTTTTAAAACAAAGACTCATCACACGACTCTAATTTTTAGAACAGACTTCATTTTTGGTAAACCAAAATTTATTGTATGTCACTACAGAATAATAATTATAATAATAAGTAATATTAATAATAATATATAATAATAGGTAATATTAATAATAATAATAATAATATTAATAATAATAATAATGATAATAATAATAGTAATAATAATAATAATAATAATAATAATAATAATAATAATAATAATAATAATAATAATAATAATAATAATAATTATAATAATAATTATAAAAACATACCCATTTCTTCATAAAAAAATTTGTTTTCATAAAATTGATTTCATAAATCATATAATTTGTTTTCATAAAAACTGGTTTCATAAAGAAATAAAAATAAAAATTAATCATAAGAAATTTAATTATAAAAAATTTAAATCATAAAAATAATAATTACCTCATTTGAAAAAGATGTACAAAGTATCGATAACATCTAACCAATCAGAATTGGATATTATCGATGCTTTGTTCTCTGAATATGACTCATCGATGAGTCATTGTTACTAACTGAGTAATTTCTACTCACATAAAGACATGCAATACAAGTGCAATACAAGTGCATGAAATGTCTTTATGTAAGTAATAATAATAATAATAATAATAATAATAATAATAATAATAATAATAATAATAATAATAATAATAATAATAATAATAATAATAATAATAATAATAATAATAATAATAATAATAATAATAATAATATTTATGACAATACTAGTAATAATAATAATTAAATTAATAATATTTATGCCAATAATAATAATAATATATCAGACAAAAGATAATTTAAATTAATACATTTATTAAACAATGAAATAATTTAAAATTAACAATGGCCATTTAAATATTGATGTACTCATATTTGCTGCCATCTTGTTTGAAATTGGTAAAGTTGAATTGGTTTTCAAATTTTCTATCGATTCTTTTATTGTTCGAATTTCGAATATTATTAAATCAATCTTTCTTAACAAATGATCATGTTTCTTATCAATAATTTTCATATTCTTTTTATTTTCAACAATTGAGTTATTGAAAACCTCAATATGATCAATCAATTTAAATTTTATATTTTGTATATATTCAAAAGATAGGTCATAGCTGTTTTCTAAATTCTCCAATCTTTGGGATATTCTTTTTCCTGGATGCTTTGCCCATTTTGGTTTGTCAAGAATATATAAAATATCCATCAACTTGGCGGTATTTGGACAAATACATATTGATTTATTAAAAGACTCCACCGTTATTGTTGTATTGTGCGAGCACACATTCCTTATAATAATTAGCAATAGAAATATAGTTTTCATGTTGTATCAAATCAAATCTATTATGTTTTACATTTATAGTCTATCAACCAATCAGAATCATATTACACACACAGTAGTATAAATAAGACAGTATATTAAAAATTATTGTAAAAAATGTCTAAACTTATTGAAAACGTTCTAAATGGACTAGTCACAGCGAATATAGTCGACAGCCTCAATTTCCTGGTCAATCGGACCGAACAAATTATTGAAGGCAACCATATCGACTACCAGAGCATGCTTGATATGGATTGTCTTGAATCAAAGAAGAATTATTTTAACAATATATTTCAATGTCTCTGCGATGAAGACATGCAATGGACAAGAATTATTGTAGGGTTCACCTACATGAAGATAATCATTGCGAAAAGCCAACATGACTCAGAACATTATTATCAGTGGTCTTTAGAAGTAAATTTATTATTATTATTATTATTATTATTATTATTATTATTATTATTATTATTATTATTATTATTATTATTATTATTATTATTATTATTATTATTATTATTATTATTATTATTATTATTATTATTATTACTTACATAAAGACATTTCATACACTTGTATTGCACTTGTATTGCATGTCTTTATGTGAGTAGAAATTACTCAGTTAGTAACAATGACTCATCGATGAGTCATATTCAGAGAACAAAGCATCGATAATATCCAATTCTGATTGGTTAGATGTTATCGATACTTTGTACATCTTTTTCAAATGAGGTAATTATTATTTTTATGATTTAAATTTTTTATAATTAAATTTCTTATGATTAATTTTTTTTTTCTTTATGAAACCAGTTTTTATGAAAACAAATTATATGATTTATGAAATCAATTTTATGAAAACAAACTTTTTCATGAAGAAATGGGTATGTTTTTATAATTATTATTATAATTATTATTATTATTATTATTATTATTATTATTATTATTATTATTATTATTATTATTATTATTATTATTATTATTATTATTATTATTATTAATATTACCTATTATTATATATTATTATTAATATTACTTATTATTATAATTATTATTCTGTAGTGACATACAATAAATTTTGGTTTACCAAAAATGAAGTCTGTTCTAAAAATTAGAGTCGTGTGATGAGTCTTTGTTTTAAAAATAAATGATTGGTCTTTGTTCAAAAAAGTCATCGATGAGTCATACAAGGGGGGGGGCTAGTGCACAAAAAAAATAATAACTCCTTATTTAAACTATGAGTCATCGATGAGTCTTTGTCTATATGTCTTTGTTTAAATGTATTTATTTAAATATTTGTTTACATGTCATTATTTAAATATTTGTTTAAATGTATTTATTTAAATATTTGTTTACATGTCATTGTTTAAATATTTGATTAAATGTCTTTGTTTAAATATTTGTTTAAATGTATTTATTTAAATATTAAATATGTCTTTGTTTAAAAAATGATGAGTCATACATACTTTAATAATGAGTCAGTTGGCTTTCTTCCAAAAATGATGAGTCATATGACCTTGTTACTAAAAATAGAATGGCCTTGACGAGTCATCGATGGCGTCACATGACCGTGTTACTAAAAATAGAGTGACCTTGATGAGTCATCGATGACGTCATGTGACCTTGTTACTAAAAATAGAATGTCCTTGATGAGACATCGATGACGTCACGTGACATTGTTACTAAAAAATAGAATGACCTTGACCTAGTTATAGCCGTTGCTATGGATGAGTCATATGTCCTTGTTACTAAAAATAGAATGACCTTGACCTAGTTGCAGCCGTTGCTATAGATGAGTCATATGACCTTGAAATGGTTGCCATGGTTACCACGGTTGCTATGGATGAGTCATGTGACCTTGACCCAGTTACCACTGTTGTTATGGATGAGTCATCGATGAGTCATATGTCTTTGTTTTGCGCTGAGTCATCGGGGGGGGGGTAGTGCAAAAAAATGACAAAAAACGATGAGTCATGGAGCACACTTGTCTCTACTCCGGACTATCACTGAGACCGGTACTTGTGCTATTTGGCGGTAAGTTTCTTCACTTTACCGGACAATATTTCGTTTTGTAGAAGCGTCTCGCTTGCTATCAATTTTACTCCACATTGATATAAATCATATCTCGGTGCTGTATACTCTTCAGATTTTCTAAAAATGTATCAACTCGACATCTCACATTTATATTAGCTGAATTTTTTCTTTCAGGTTAGAACTATTAAATAATTCCAATTTGTCGTTGTCGTTTCTCGATCAATATCCCCCCCAATACTAAATTTTACTGGTATATATTTTAAATTGAAGCTTCTAAAAATAAGTGTATTTAAAAATAGTAATTATTAATTGCTATAAATATACATTAAAATACCAAAAAATACTTGTTATCTATATATAATAATATTAAGTTACTATTTATATTTATATTTATATTACCATATTTTTACTAAAATAATGCTTTTATCATAATATATGTTGTTCTAACTCATCTCGGACCCCAACACCATTTCAAAAAATAACAATCGGGCTAACAAACGCCCCATCATAACTTCAAATGTTTAATAATTTCGTAAGTCATGGGATAGTATATATTGAAGACTTAATGTTTTCAAAGTTTGAGCAAACAATTAATGGATATTCGAAATATATTCTTGAGAAAACTGCTGGGCTAAGCCTAGTAACAACAATATTATTTCTTTCTTTTCGTACTTTTCTTAAAATTTTCATTAAGTAAATAATTAAAGATAAATGATCAAAGGAGATGGCTCGGCACATAAAATGCACCAAGAATATTCAAAATCAATAATAACACGAAATAAAATAAATAAAAACAAAAATAAAATAAAACATGAATAAAACAAAAATAAATCACTTCAAAAAACCAGTGCGGAAAATTCGTGAATATCAAAATAACATCAATATCTTTACTGATTCATAGTCAAGTTTTAATAAAGACAATGTCAATTGAAAAGAAATCAGTTGTGAAAATAGAAAAAAGTTCTCATAAAAATAATAAAATTGTGAAAAAGCAAGAACTTGCATACGAAACATATTTAAAAAGTACGAAAATAACACAAATCGTCGAAAAAAGACACAAAAATAGCAAAAATCAGAGTGATCAGATTGCGATCATTCGACCAGTCAGAAAGAAAATAAAAAAGAAATAAATTTAAAATAAAATAAAAGAATTAAAACAAAAAATGAAATAGATCAATCAAATTGATTTGAATCTAAAATGAAAATAACAGCAATAAAAACGATCAAAAACATACATGATCGATTGTGATTGGTCAAATGCATTCAAAAAAATATTATATAAGGCAGTGTTTTCCAACCCGGGAGGCGCCAAAACTTTTGGGTAAAAAAATGATTTTCATACCATAATATCTACAAATAAATAAAACTTCATATTGTAACGAAACTGTAAAGATTCAGTAATAAATACTTAATTTTCTTTTTATTAAATTTCTATACATACATTTAATTCGTATATAAAATTTATCCGAAGAGGAAGATTTTAAAATTGGCGCCTTTGCAACGCTCTGTTTCGGTAATGCCCGCTAGTTGCACGAAACAATAACCTCAAATTTTTACGTCACTCGTCGCAAAAGTGTCAACTTAAGCGAATTGGCGGGGTGTGTTATTGTTATTATCGTGATTTCTTTCTGAAAATAATCGTTAGTATATTTTCATATTTATATTGAATTATTATTTATTTTAAATTATATCAATAAAATAATTTTAGACAAATGGATAAATTTTTGAGTGGGTACAAGAGAAAAGTCGACAATAATGAAGATAATGATGCTGATACAAGTGGGAATAATATGAGAAAAGAATGAGGTGAAACTCCCAAGAAAGACAATACTGTTCATCATATTTATCGTTAGGATTTACAAGTGTTGTTATATACCAATGTGTTTGTTGTGTTTGAAAGTCTTGGTTGCAGATAGTATGAGACAAGTAAAATTAAAAGGGCACCATGAAACTTTACACCCTGAGTATGTTAACAAGCCCATAGAATTTTTTCAAATAAAATTGCACGAGATAAATATTCAAAAAGAAACGTTCAAAAAAATAGTTTCAGTCACACCAATCGCATTATTGGCTTCGTACCATGTCTCATACCGAATTGCGAAATGTAAGAAACCACATACAATAGGAGAAACCCTAATTTTACCAGCGGCTGTTGATATGGTTCGAATAATGTTCGGCGAATCGTATGCAAAACAGTTGCAACAAATTCCGCTAGCTGATAATACAGTTGGGAGAAGAATCAATGATATTTCTGAAGATATCAGCGAATCAATTAGTTTCTCGGCTGCATACTTCGATATTCGCAATTCAAGTAGACGAGGCAACTGATATAGCTAAAAGATGCCCATTTGATTGCATATGTTCGATATGTTGCGGAAAATGATATGTTAGAATATATATTATTTAGCAAACCCATTCCTGGAAAGACCACATCCATTTTTAATATAATAGACGGTTTTTTTGAAGAAAACGACATATCGTGGAATAATTGCATTGGACTGTATACTGACGGAGCTCACTCAATGTTCGGACACAAAGCAAGTCTTCAAGCATTGGTCAAAAAAAAGCACTACATGATATCTGTACGCACTGTATGCTTCACAGAGCAGCTCTAGTGTCAAAAATATGAGCGAGGAACTGAACAACATTTTCACAAAAGTTATAAAAATTATAAACTACATTAAGAACAGTCCCTTGAGAGCTAGGCTGTTTGCAAAACTGTGTGTTGATATGGAAACTAATTATATTTCACTTCTGTATTATTATGAAGTTCGCTGGCTATCTAGTGCAAAAGTCATTCAAAGAGTGTTTAAACTCAAAGAAGAAATAGCAATCTTTCTCGATGAAAACCATCATGAAGAGGCACATTTGTGGACGAACGATAACTTTATTGTTAAACTTGCCTATTTGATTGAAATTTTTGGAAAATTGAGCGGTTTGAATAAATCAATGCAGGGATCACAAATGCATCCACTTGTTCAAAAAGACAAAGTAAAAGCTTTCATTAAAAAGCTGAAGTTATGGAAATCAAATTTACAAAAGAATGAGTTAGATATATTTTCACTTTCAAAAGATTTCTGGACCACGGCCAATATAGAATCAAGCAAAAATCTTTTTATTGAACACTTGGATGGTTTGGTGCTGCATTATACAAATTATTTCAAAGACCTTGATTTCTTTTTTTTGTGGGTACAGAATCCATTTATCGACAATGAAGAAGAATTTGAGCTGTCAACAATCGAAAGAGAAAAATTGATAAAATTATAGTCTACTAAAACAAAAGTTTCAAAATGAAACGATAATTTAATTTTGGATGAATCTTAGAGGAGAGTGTGAATCTTTGTATTGCAAAGCAATGCAAGTGCTTCTACCATTTGTAACGTCTTATTTATGTGATATATCGAGCCAGGTTAATAGTCGAAAAAGAGTTACGAGTGGCAATATTACTGTACAATATAACTGACTAGGTCCCATTGAAAAATTAAATTTATCCATATTTCTTCAAATGGTCTTATTTTACCGATATCCAACCGATTTAATTACTAATTAAAACCACCCGATAGATTTCTTCCAATGTTTTCGATGTTTTAAGTCAATATTTCTCAACTTTTGTTTGCCTATAACATTTACATAAAGATAAAAATAATTTAAAGTTGATGTCAATCCCAATTATCTGTAAAGATTTCATTGTCAAAACCAAGTAAATTGGTCATTAACACTACTTAATAAAACCCTGGATAATTAATAGAAAATTTAATAAAACATTGTTCTAAACCATAAATCTAAATTAATTTACAATGCATTAATCAGAACCTAATAAAACAATATAATTTCACATTATTATTGATTCATAACTGACTAATGTATTATTGTTTAAAACGTGTGTTTCGACCAGTCAGAGGGGGAATGTCACTCACCTCTGACTGGCAGTTTGTTGGATGCTTCTTTTGGTTCGCGGTCTGGTTTTGTTCGAATATTGTTGGTGTGCGCACACAGGCGCGAGAGGTAGGTTTGATTTTCGTTGTTTCTGGTGAAATTTTAGAAATTGATTTTTGTGGAAACTATTTTTTGATGTTGTGAATTTTTGTTTATCTGAGGAGATTATTGGAATGGTTTAAATTGGTGAAATTTCTGGAATTCTTTGGAATTAATAAGCTGTTATTTGAAACCGGACGTTGGCAATAATTAAATGAATCTAGAGTGTGACTATTTAGTCAAGTTTCTATTAATTGGAGATTCTGGTGTGGGAAAATCTTGTTTATTACTCAAACCTGCAGATGATTCTTATACTGAAAATGGTGAAACTATGAAATTGCAAATATGGGATACAGCAGGTCAAGAAAGATTTAGAACTATAACCTCGTCTTATTACAGAGGAGCTCATGGAATTATTGTTGTGTATGATGTTACCGATCAAGATTCGTTTAACAATGTTAAAAATTGGCTTAATGAAATCGATAGATATGCAAAAAGAAAAGTTCCCGATAAAATGATTAAGAAGAGTTCAGCTACAAGATTGTTTAATATTACTGAAAGTACTAGAGGTGTTATGACTGGTATGATCCCTGATTGTCGATCTCAAGTATGTCGTGCACAAGTGGAAGCAGCTCGATTTAAATCTAAAATTGGATACGCAATGCCTTGTGACATAATATGTTGTTCTATTGCGGAATTTGTTCTATTGTTCTATCAACTCTATACCCAATCGGCTGAGATGCGACCATTAGGTCTTGATTTCATTCAATGTCGTGCAATGATAGCGCTATCATATGGCAATAAACATTATATTCCATATCCTGATGTCATTCAGTTTCTTGGATTTATTCATGAGAATAAAATTGTTCATCTCCTTGTTGGATTTATTCAACGTGTTTATATTATTATGGCAAAGGGGAAATATCCTAGACTCGTGGTATGATTGGTTTTTGTACTGTTTTGGGTGCTGTAGATTGTGGGATTAATTTCTTCGTTGATTTGATCTGCTATTTCCGCTTATGTTTTGATGTCTACCAAACAGGAAAAGTTTCATATTAAAACCCATCGAACAAGGAAGCTAATTCGATAAATAGAAAGTGTGAAAAAATAAACGAAACTTTGGAGGTATGTGTCCTCCAAAATTTTTAATTTGTTTGCAATATTGCAATGCAAAAAAACCGGGACAATAGAGCGTCCCGAAGACCTCTTTCGGGACACCGGGACAATGATCTCAAAACCGCGACGTCTGGCAACCCTAATGCATACTAAACTGCAGCGAAATATTGGCAGCGAACTAATCAAAACAAAAAGAAATATGAAAGTCGACTGGACAGAAAAATCAATCAGAAATTTCGAAATGGCTAAAGAAAGCTTATCCCGAGCAACACTGCTGGGATATCCGAATCCGGAATTAGATTACAATTTAGCAACAGATTGTTCGGGTTTCGCAATAGGAGCAACACTATACCAAGAAAACGAGTTCGGTAAACAACCGATCGGGTTTTTTTTCAAAAAAAATAAAAACACACCAAACACGATATTCAACTTTCGATCGGGAACTCCTTGCAATACATGATGCCATAAAAAACTTCCAACACTAACTGGAAGGCCGAAATTTCAAGATCTTTACCCACCTTAAACCACTAAGAAACGCAATACAAATCAAAAACTCATCCCCAAGGCAAATAACACAATTGAGTTTTATTTCACAATTAAATTTTACTATCGATTACGTCGCAGGAGAAGCAAACATTGCAGCAGATACACTATCGAGAATAGAAAAAACATTAACATACTGGAATTCGTTGAAATTATCGAAACCAAACAAAAATAAAAATAAACAAGACGAAACCCTCAAAAAATTACCAACGAAACATAGCCTGAAACTGAAAAAAAAACCTTTGAAGTCTGGTACGACGTCAGAAACGAAAATTCCCCAATAATCTTACTAACAATAGAATCTAGAAACGCATGTATTTCAAAAGTACATAGTCTCAGCCACCCAGTACGAAATAATCCATAATAAATACGTATGGCCGAATATGAGAACAGAAATAAAAAACTATGTAAAACGTGCAAAAACTGACAGATCAACAAAACATCAAAATGGCACAAAAAGTAAATTTTCCAATGACTCAACAATTTGAAATGATACATATCGATATAGTAAGACCACTAGCACCTAAAAACGGCTACCAATACCTGCTTACCATAATATAAAAGAAAACAAAACTGGTTCGAAGTTGTCCCTCTCAAAAAAATAACAGCAAACAAATATATGCAACAACCTAGAATTCAATTGGATAGCCCGCTACGGTCAACCAAAAAACATCAAAAGAAATAGAACAACTGCCTACAATCGTCAGGCAAACGAGGAAATCGAAAGGTTACATAGAACAATTAAAGAAAGCATACGAACAAAAGCTGAAGACAGAAATTGGTTAGAACAATTACCAACAATCCTACTGGGGCTAAGAAATACTCATAATTCAATAAATAGCGAAAGCCCAGTATATAAAGTTTTCGGCAGAGGAACAAATCTACCTTCATTTAACACGAATTGGGAAAACAACAATAAAACAATCAACAACCAAGAGTAACGAATTCGATCCCAAAAAAAATAATAAAACCGTAAAATAGTTTTAACCAGACTGTTAGTAAAAAAACCATAAACAAAAGGTTTTGAATCAAAGAACCAAAGTCCATACAAACTACTCGAACTAAATAAAAACGTGGCCAAAATATTAAAAAATAACAAGGAAATGCGAATAACTATTCACAGATTAAAACACTACCACCAAACAGAACAATAGCACTACAACAAACAATAATCAAACAAAACAAAGGCACATTTTATTCAACAAACATGAACCATTACACCCCATACACGAAATACATACAGAAAGTTTTTAAATTTTATTTTCTAACTTGGTTTATATTTCTCTATTGGTTCTTAAATCACAATTAAATAACGCCGATATCAAGAAGTATAAAAATAATGTTTTAGAATCTAATTAATTTAAACCTAATTATATAATAACATTATAAAAGTATTTATACTAATTCAAATTTGAAAATAAGATAATTAAAATTTTTATTTAGTATTCAAAATGCTTAAATTGCGTTGGGAGAATATTAAATCGGGTCTTCATAATAATTCTACTTTCTGAATTTTGATCTTCAGGTGAGTATTTTGCAGGATGAGCACACACAGTTGGTTTCATGTTTGGATCAAATGTCTATAAAATAATTGAATTCGGATTTTATAAATAACATAAATTACTTTTATTGTATAAACTCTTTCATTATTTTCATTTAAATAAAATCTAAGATTTAATGCCATGTCTATTTTAGCGTGTTGTTTTTCAATTAAAAATAATATATTAAATAAACAAATATTTTAATATTTAATTAGCATATTTTAGAAATTACAGTTTTGAAATATATCTAAATTATATATATATTTTTAAATTATTTTAATTAAGAGATATTTGTATTTAGATAAAATCATATTAACCCTTTCCACTCATTGACAAAAAATCTTGCCAATTTTTTAGCCTAACTCATTCTTAATATCTTTTTTACCTCTATCCAATTGCAAGAAAACAAACCATTATTAAAAGTGTTCCAACATAGATTCTTGAAATCCAACATAATTTTCTAAATTAAATGAGTAGAAGAAACAAAAATGGGGAAATTAATGTAAATGAAAAGGGTTAAGATATTTCAATATCTATTTTTCTGTATATTCTAAATACAGTGATTTAATTCAATGTTTCTCAACGTGGGCCCCAGGGCCCACATGTGGGCTTGAGTATAAATATTGTGGGTCTGGAGAATGAATTGGTGAAGCTTATCTGTTTTTCAAACTTGACGTATAAATTAAAAATTTATTTCTTTTATCATTTGCTGTCGTTTTCTTATATTTCAGTTATGCCACTTGTAAAAGAAAAAAAAGAGGAAGATAACGAGAAGCTATCAAAATGATATTTTTGATTTTTGATTCCTGGATCAGTTGGAAGAGAACGTAATTATTTTGTCAAAAAACCACAAGAACGAATAAAGAAAAACTCGACAGTGACCTTAACTTCTTCTTATGAAAAAAGCAAGTGAACGGAACAACAAATCCGTCATAGCAAGTTATGTTGTGAGTGAATTGATTGTCAAAGCGGGATAACCTCACATTATTGGTGAACGACTTGTAAAGCCAGCCTTAATAGCTTGCACCAAAGAGATGTAAGGATAAGATGCGGCAAATATTTTCAACATGATCCCACTTTCTGATGATAGAATTCAAAGAAGACAGGATGAAATGGCGAAAAACTTGGAAGATCAATTAATAGAAAAATTAAAAGTTACAAAGTTCTCATTGCAAATCAATGAGACTACAATAAATAATTTGTCTCTTAATTTGTATTATGTTCGTTATGCTGATGACGCTGCAATTAATGAAGAAATCCTATTTTTAAAGAAACTTATAAACACGCGTAGCGAAACTATTTTTGGAGTGGTCTAGATTCTAGATTACGTCAAAATGATTCTATTATTATCGATGATTTGTATCAGGAAGCAAATAAAGAAAAATATTTTAATAATTTATTCACAAAAGCAATAGACATTGTGGAATTACAGTTATTTTCATAACACAAAACCTTTATAATCATAGCGGAAATCACAGAACACTTATTTTAAATATTCAATATTTAGTTATTTTCAAAAATCCACGAGATCAAACCATTATTGATTTTCTTGCAAGACAAACTTATCCTAATGATAGAAAACCTTTAATATAATCATTCCAAGTTGCTACAAAAGTTCGCCATGGATATTCATTTTTAGACTTTAGACAACAATGTCTTGATGATATGTGTATTAGAACAGACATTTTTATTGTAAATGGTGTTACGATTTATATAATAAATTGAACAAAAATAATTAAACTAAACATGGCATTTAAAAAGTAATTGTTAAAAATTCTATCATTCCAATTGTTTCCAAAAATATTAATAAATAAACAAAATGTCGTAAGAAACTAAGAAAAATAAGATGAGTAAGAAAAGTAAGAAACCTACTACCGTAGAGTGCCGATTTTAATACCATGGTACACTATATGGAAAACGCCAAAATTTTTATTTACTTTGAAATCCAAATATTATACCAGATACACTATTTGGTTTATTATACCATGGTACACTATTTGGTTTATTATACCCTGGTATACTAATTGGTTTATTATACCATGGTATAATAATTGGTATACGATTAGACTATACCACATAGGTACCTACCTATTAAACTTTTTCATTACTTAATGACAAAATTCAAATTAATTAAATTAAACACAATGTTGGGCTAGAACTGACTTCTAGACCCAAAATTCTAATTGTGACTGAAATGCGTAGGTACATAGCATGAAAAAAGCAAAAAGTATAGTTAAATATTAAAAATACACCAAATAAACAATACTAATTAAAAGAGAAAACAACAAAAATATAAACACAGAAATTAAATAAAATTATACAAAAGCAAGAAGTTATGCAAAATAGAACTCAGAAATAACCAAATAAACATAGAGTTACAAAAAACAGACTCGAATAACTTAAAAGACGGTAAAAACAGTAAAAATTCCAGAAAAACCCAGAACATTCCATAAAAATGGCGATGACCATCACAAAAACCAGCTAGAACAATAAAAGTAGAGAAAATAAATAAATTAGTATTAAAAAAAAATCTTAAAAAGAAATTCATAAAACATCAGCTAAAATAAAAATAAAATTAAAATTAACATGGAATGTTCTGGAACCGTTTCAAATCCATCATGGACGTGAAATTAACGAAAAATAATTAAAAAATAAAAATTTAAAAATAAAAACAAAAATTATGGCACAAAAATTGCTATTAAAAATATCAAAATCGCGAAATAGAAAATTCTGGAATAAAAAGAATTCGAGTTTGTTTTAATGCATCAATACATACACGTGTACAAAATAGGTATATATACCGACACGTTTCAGTCACAATTTAACCACTTTATGCCAAATTTATTTTTCTGGTGAAAATTTTTGGAACTATTAGTAAGAACGATTTTATTTACTTTATAATATATTTTTTTGGTTGTATAACTCATATTATTTTTAAAATTTTTGTTTATTTTATTTCTTTTGGATCGTTGAATGTAAGAGTGATTAGAGTCGTACCGATTGTATACGCCTCTGATCAGACTTGCATTCAACCAGACTACAAAATCTAAAGCCACATGCAGACATGCACTATCATTACTATATAATTTTTTTTTGTTCGGTCATCGGAGGTCGTCCACTTCATGGTTCTACCATGGAGTTGTGTCGATAAAACCCTTCCGCTATGGCTCCAACTATTTATTATCGGTCGACAACGGTATGTTTCGACTCAACACTACAGTAGGGCTTGTCGTAGCGGTCACAGTGGGGCCGTGTAAGCAAGCATTCTTCCCGAGTTCGAATGCAGTATACAATTAAAATCAACATTAAAAATTTCACACACTACTTAACACTAGGATCATAATTGAGTAGATCTCAGACCCAAACTGAACACATGTAGTCGGTTGAACATCATTAAAAAGCTCGGTTATACCTATACGTTTGTCGGACCTCATTGATATATATAATTCTTAATGTTAATATAAAAATTTTCTCAGAAGTAAACGCAATAATCCTCGTAAAGAAGTTCGACAAGCGTACATAATAAAATGAAAATACTCAATTATTTTCTAAATATATAACCTTAATTCACAAAACGGAATTCATTATTTCTGAATAACTAACAGTTCTGAAAGTAACATATATTACCCTTAAGTATAAAAATTGTTGATATGTAAGATCCCTGAATCACAAAGTACAACCAAAAATTCAAAGCTATGATTTGTAGCCGAAACGTAAACGGCTAGGGCGGAATACACGAGAAAAATTGAAAAGAGCCTGGCTGGCCGAGCAAGAAAAATCGAAAGAGCCTGAAGCCACTCCACGATCCTGAGGAATGTTTGAGAGTGCGACCCCTCCTGGGTAAAACAGACATTGTAATATTGTAGTGTTTAAATAAATGATTTTCATTGTCTGATGGATATGTGATTAAACTTTGTGATTGTCCAGAACAAGACGGTCGGCAGAAAAGCGTTTGGGAAAACAATCTCGATAAGGGACCGAAATAAATCGGACACATGACTTCTATCGGTCGTCCGTGAACCCATAGAGTGCTCGACAATTATAGTGCTCTTAACGCGCTCACTTTTTGCGAGTACTCAACCCCTTGGTACAGTACCAATGTTGATTACTCAACGGGTACCAAGTGGAAAACAATGTTGTATCCTGGGTTACACTGGTAACAGCACTTAAACATTCAACGACCAGTAACCCACCAACAATAACAAGTAGGTAATGTCATAAAATGTATTATATTTAATTTTCAAAAAAAATAACAAAAAAGAAATTATAATATGTTTACTATAGTTAAACAAAGCAAATAATTTTACCAGGTATATAATTCATTTGGTATCAAGAAACATTATAAATAGGTAATTATTATTATATGTACCTATACCTAAATAAATAATATAGGAACTTTTTTTAATAAAAAATTAATCCAAAAAAAAACTTAAATAGTTTAAATCAAAAAACACATATATTAAATTTGGTGAAATGAATCTGTTAATATTTTAATCCGACTCATCGTCACAGTTAGAATCATCTTCAATACCTGATGATGACAATAAAATTTCTTCAGTACTAACGCTGGAAAATTCTTCCTGAAATAGCAGTTCATATTCCTCGTCAGGATGTTCTTGATATTCCTCTTCTTCCAGGACCAGAGTCTGTTCAGACCTCTGTTGTAAAACCTCATCAAAAGCTAACACTGCTTCTAACTTTTTATTTAATTTGGATAAAGAAATTTCTAGTCCACGTTCCCCAATCCCACAACATTCAAAAGATCGCATTATGATTTCAGGAGAAATTTGTTTCAGCGCTGCTGCAGTAAAATCCACCAAATTTTGGTAACCTGGCCTTTTTCGATAACCTTTATTTGTATATTCTTCAGGTGCTTCTGCTAGCCAATTGTTCCATTCGGCTCTTAAAGCGTTTTTAAATGGATAATTGATCGACACATCTAGTGGTTGCAAAAAGGATGTGGTTTTTGGTGGAATTATTATAACTTCTGCAAGACACTTTTTTTTTAAGTTTTCTATTATCACGTCTTTCAAGTGACAACCATATGAATCCATAATCAGCAAAGAATTTTCGCGTCTAAAAGTATTGCATTGTTGGCTATAACAATTTTGTATCCATTTCATCATTAAATCAGTTGTCATAGAACCCCCATCACTCACTACTAAATCAATATTTTTTGGCAACTTTACCTTTGGAATCTTTTTGAGACCTTTTAAAATAATTTGCGTTCGGATAATAGAACAAGCTGCAGAAATACACAATACGATAGTAAATCTATTTTTACAATGACCTGTATTTAAACCATCTACTGTTTTTTCTCCCTGAAAATGAAGCGTTCGGCCGTAGCTCATATCAAAACAACATGGAGTTTCATCCATATTAAATATTAAATTTTTCGGAATATTTACACTTTTTTGATTAATTGCTGAAAGATATTTTTTCACTTTATTGTGAATTTCAATCGGTGAAGAATTATCTTGTTGGCTTTGGTGTGTAATTTTTCTTGATGAAATTTTATTTCGACGGCAAACTCCTCGGATCCATTTGTTGCTGCATGAAAATTCGTTTATTGTTGTAGGGGTCCCGATATTTTTGAAAATTGTTTTCGCTTTCCTCCTAAACATATTATAGTTGACAACCAGTTTTTTTTCTCTTTGGCTCTTAAACCATTCAATTACCAATTTTTCCACTTCAGGAAAAGCAGGCTTTCGCCCACCACCCCTTACTCTTTTCTGACTGCGTTTTGATTGAATTAAATCATTTTCTTTAGAAATCTATTTTCTTATTTGTGATCGTTGATAAGCTGTTTGTTTTTGTAGAAAATTTAGCGACTCACCACGCTTTGCTCGGGCCACAATTTTCAATTTTTCTCCGATAGCATTAGATTTTCGTTTTTGTTTTGGTGACATGGGCGAACTGCAATTAAAAATTATAATAAGCTATCTAATTTTTAAAAAACAGCTACACAAAATAAAATTTACCAATTTATCGGTAAGATCCACAACAACTTGCTTAAACACACAAAATCAAAACTTTATATTTTTTTATTGTTATATTTATTAATCAATTCTGACATTGATTTGCAAGAAATTGCTCTGTAGGATGCTTGTTTTTAATAATTGGTCATAGATGTCAACATCAATTTATGAAAAAACCTTTGACTATATATATGGATGGACTGCTAACGATCTGTCATTTTAATATATTTTTAAAATAAAAATCGTTCAACATAAGTGGCGCCAGCAGGGTGCTGCTGGCAATAAAGGGTACAACTAGCAGGCGATATTTATATAGTCAAAGGAAAAACCCATATTATACTGGATTCAAACCAATTCAAATTTAAAATTAATTGCATAAAAAAGTGCTAAATATTATATCATGGTACACTAATTAGATGCCAAAATCATTAATTGTTTTGTTTTATGTTGAAATCCAATTAGTGTACCATGATATAATATTTAGCACTTTTTAAAAATAGTATACCACTGGTACACTATTAGGGGAGGTATACTATTCGGCACTCTACGGTAAGAAATGGATTAAATTATAAACAATCTATCCAGTTAAATATTGATAGTAATAATGAAATTTGAACGAATTGTACCATATTTTAATACCTTCATAAAGGCTTCAAATACAAAACGAATGTCGATTTTACAAGCTTTTCAATCTTTTGTTATTGACGATTTACTTGAAGTTATTGTAAATGTTGTTCGTGGTAATGTAAATATTACTAAAATTAATGCGAATTTAGTATTGTAAAGACATAAAAGATCACTGTAGTGAATTGTCAAATTTTTTTATTATTGTCATTTTACATTACAAAGTAGTTACGAACAAGTAAATCCCCTTCAATTTAATCGTCGCGTGTATTATACAAACTATATAGTTTTGATTCTCTATAGTAAATAATCGCTATAGAGAATTGATCACAAATTAAAAATTAATAAAAAAATCAACAAGATTTTAAAACAAGTACTTAGCAGCAGAAAATCCTAAAGAAGTTTCTAAAAAAATTTCTCAGTTATCAGATTTGGAATATAAATTATAATAACTTATCAATCCTTTATCCTATTCAAATCCGTACGGATACTTAATACTTAAGTATAATAAATTTCGAGCTGACTATTCCCACAAAATCATATAAATATTAAAAACTAGTTGTAAATTATTTATAGCCAGAATTTAAAAGGCTTATCACATAAAAGAGGTGTTGAACAATTGATTTATAAAGTTTTATTTTTATTTGTGTTAATAAAAGTTAATATCACTTATTTAATATCACTTTTTGTGTTAATATCTCTTATTTTTAGTTAATATACATACACGCACCCAAACAGTCCCGACACAGATATTTTATAGGAGACTCTGTTGGGTTCTAACAAATCTTCCCATTATACACTAATACAAATTAATACACATACTATAATAAACATCATAATTACCATTCGAAATACATAATAATCACTTTTATCGTTAATCGATACTAAAAATAGGCGTCTGACGTGAAAGATAATATATAAACAAAAGGATAGGTTCTTGGGTACAATACATCCAATAGTCTTATAAGCAATTAGTGCAATTTCATCATTAAGATCTTAATAGGCACCAAAAGTTCATTATCAACTTTCGAACTTTAAGAGAAGGATTGAAAAAAAATATTTTTTATATAATCCAATAATACTTGGATAAATGTTTTGCCAAAAATCTTTTTCAGTTACAATCATTCACCACACAGAGAATTAAAAGGACAAAGACCTGTTGATTTTACGGGAAATACATTAAGAATGGCAGAAAAAATCAATAAACCAAAATACATGGTAGGTGATCATGTAAGAATTAGTAAAATCAATTCTTCTCCATCCATCAAAAATTTTGATAATAATTGGAATGATGAAGTATATCAAATTTTGAAAGTCGATACAAAGCAAAATCCTGTCATGTATGTGACAGTTGATCATGAAAATGTTAAATTCTATGAACAAGAACTCAAAGTCATTCCTGCCTCTACTGTATTCAGAATTCAAAATATTTTAAAAACCAAAAAGGATGGGAAATATAAACAATGCTATATTAAGAGGTATGGTTATGAAACTCCGACTTGGGTATCTGAAAATCAATTGATTAAATAAATATTATGAAAGAAAACCAGTTTTATATGATTTTACATAGTATTAGTTGTCGTTTTATTTTTTCTGATAATGAAACTAGTAAATTTAATGTTGACTTTCAAAATCATATTTACTTGGATGGTGAAGGGGAATTAGCTCTCATGGACTTTACTTTTGTGTATAATACTTTTCTTTATTATAGTAATTCGTAAGTTCAATATAAAAAGTAAAAAGTTCTGAAGAAATAAAATACAAATAGAATAAATAATTTAAATCGAAAATTTAAAGTTATAAATCCAACAAATACTCCAGAAGTTGACATTTTTATTGAAAGATATGAGAATTTAGTATTTGTTTATATACATGTTCCATTTAAAATTACATTTCCAGATATTAGTGAAAGTAATCATTGTCGATTAAAATTACCAAAATTTACAGAAATAATATGATTGAACAATTTGTTATAAATATAAGCGCTGTTGAAAAAACAAAATTTGAACATTATTTCGAAGATAAATTCTACATCAATACTTTATTTGAATTAGAAGGATGTTTAATAACAATTAATCCGTCACTTTTAGAGATTTAAAAATTCAAAATAATCAATTGATTAAAATAACTTTTGCTGATAACATTTCAAAAACAACCTTTGATTATTGGGATAAAAAAACAAATATTTACCGAGAAAGATATTGTCAGTACAGAAATATCGAAATTATTTCATTATCATTAACACATTTTTATTTATTCAACTATTAATTAACTATTGACTGATTAATATGTAAGAGTTCCATTATTGAAATCTTATGGAATTAAAAATATGAGCAGGGGGAAGTTGTGTAATTAGAAATGAAGAATCCAATGTACCTACCGATTTCTATTTCTTCTATAATCAACATTGAAATCAATATATGCGATGATAGTGGTAAATTAATAAAATTTAGTAAAGATACCAAAACACATTTATCATTGGATTTTAGGAAAGTAAATGAATAAAAAAGATTTTTATGTAAATTTGCCTTCAAATAGTTGTCCTTTTACTCATCCAAATAATGAAGTTAGTAAATTTAATGTCGAATTTCAAAAATCCTATTTACTTGAATAGAAAATGGGAAGTGACTCTCATGGACTTTACCTTGGTGTATAATAATTTTGCCTTTTATAATAATTCAAATGTTAAATACAGTAAAGGTGTATTACATACAAGTTATGAATACTTTTATTTTAACCTACCAAAAATGAATATACAATCAGTCACGACTCTCCATTTTATTTAATATTTATTGATGGAAATATTTTGAACATTAATTGTAAATATTTTCCTTTTAAAGTAGAATCTGATAGTTATAAAGAAGCTCAAAAATCTTTACTGAAAAAGAAGTAAATTTCAATCAAAATTTGAATCAAATAATTATTCCTCCAAATAATCGGAAAATACAGTTATTTTGAGATAGACGTTTACCTAATTTTATTCTTGTTGCATTCCAATCTAGTAAAAGATTTAGTGGATCATTTTCAGAAACTATTTTATTATTTGATCACTTTAATGTTAAGTCAATAACTTGAAGTAAAGGAAGTGATTATCGTGATAATTATAGTCCAGATTTTGAGAACAATGATTATAGTACAAGTTATATGCAATCAATTGTTAGAAATATGGAATATCTTAATAAAAATATGAATTTTGGTATCAGTATGTCGGACTTTAAAAACAAATATCCATTCTTTACATTTGTATTGGCACCTGATTTCGATCATCAACGTCAGTTACCCTAAATCGGAAATTTACGAGTTGATATTAAATTTGCATCATCACTTGCTGAAGCTGTTTCTGTAATTATATATAGAGTTTTTGAAAAGGAAATTCAAATTACATCTACCCGTACAGTATTAGTTTGATCAAACCATATTATAAACCAAATGCAGAAATATTATTTGTCAATTATGAAGTAAGAAATTTAATTAATTATGTTGGGTTATATAGTCGGTGACAATATTTGTAAATTCAAACCTTTAATCTGGCTCCAAAGCGTGTTTATTAAATCGCAATTCAACACTCTCGAACACAATAAGCTTTATTAATATCCACACGTAATAGTACAAATTTCAATTACAACCAATTGACTATAAACCAATTTACCACACAGAGCTTATTTCGACACTACGTGAAGAATTGCCCTTTCTGTAACCACAACAATAATCACTAGCCGTCAACTACTCAATTACAGAATATATTGATCGATTGTTCTATTTGCTTTGACCACACAACTTATTTACTCCACTTTTAATTTATATTCAATTTTTTTAAAGATTCTTGTCACTCCTCTTTTCACTCTGCTTTGATTCCTCTTTTTACGCTGTCGTCTCTAATTTTACTCCACTTTTGCCTCTAAATCTGTTCTGTTTTGTTCCTCAATCTGTTCCCAATCTGTTCCCAATCTGTTCTCAATCTGTTCCCAATCTGTTCTGATTTCTCGTCCACCAGTTTTCTTTATATAGTTGTTTTTGCTTGTGGCACTCCAGATAATTGAGTGTTTTTCCACTTTCCATCTCCTGCTTTCCCCGACTGTCCCATTTTATCTCTGACAGCTGTCAAGTTGTTTTTCCCTTTTTCCTTTCTTGTTCGACCGCCTTCTCCCATCAATTCTATTATCACCGGCAAGCTGTCGAGATAAGGATATTGTTGTTTTCCTTTTTCCCTGATTTCAAAATTCCTTTTTCCTTTTTGTACTAATTAATTAGTACTGACCTTGATTTTTATTTTCCTGTTTGATAACTTTTATTTCCTTTCCCTTTCTCATTTTTGATTTCTTTTCACTTCCGTTTTCTTTTCTCAGTCTCTATAGATCGTCCCGTTTGTCATGGCGATCTTCCCCCAGGTAATTTTATTTATTTCTTTATGAATTATTATTTAGGTATCCTCAACAATTATTTAATTTTATTAATATTTGTTCTATTCAGAACAATTTCCTTATTTAAATGTGAACAAAGATTTTATTGTAAATACTCAATTATCTCATCTCAATGATGAACATTGGCTTGCAAGTTACGTGAAACCTGACAAAGTATATATATATATATATATATATATATATATATATATATATATATATATATATATATATATATATATATATATATATATATATATATATTCTATGGGATTTTATTATCCGTCCTTATTAATTAACAAACTACAATCAATGTCAATGCCAATCGAATACAACTGAATTCGATGTTAAAATCTAATGATTAAAACATGTGGACAACACTGTTTGGCTTGGCTAAAGTCAATGAAGAAACTATAAACATATTGTTTGAATAAAACCTAGAATCTAAATGACTTGTTTTCTTATTGATGTTTGTATTAAAGACGGTGTTTTTAAATAAATTTGTATAATTGATGCAAATAATATTGATAAATCATTTCAATTTGTGTATATTGATTGTAATTTTTGTGCAGTCCGTATTAAATTCTTTCAAATTTAATCCACCAAATTCTATGTTAGTGATTCAGGAAAAGAAAAAGATTTTAAAAAAGATGCTCAGTCAATGAGACTTGTTGTGCATTTATTAAACGAATATCTAGATATTACAACTTTAAGTCCTTATAGTTCAATACATTATTGTGCAATTTAGTAATTTATTAACTAATAAAAGGATTAACATCATTGAAAGGGTTAACTTTCATTACATACGTTATTATAATCCTTTAATCCTTTAATACATAATTCAATTAACAACAAAATTTAAATATTTATTTTCTCTAATTAAACGATTGTTATATCCATATTATGCTCCAGAACTGCTCGCTTACATGATAAATCAGTTAACGGGAATCAACACAGATGAAATTGTACATATATCTTATGAATGTGGTCTGTACAGATATTTCAAAGTTAACCTGTCCTTTAAGATGTAAATGTTGTCAAGAATATAAAAAGAAAGAAATAGTACAAATTCTAGTTGCTGAATTAAGAAGAGCTTATTATAAGCAAATTAGTGATGAAGAATAAACTTATTATTTTTTCTTTAATTGATATTATCCAAAAACAAATTATGTGATTCATTGTAGGTTTTTAAAGTTATACCTGACTCTTGGTGTTATAATTACACGTGTAAATAGAGTCCTAAAGTTTTAAAAAACTCTTATTTTTAAAAAAATATATATATATATATATATATAAACTCCAAGTGTTACAGCTTGTTAGGTGAATCAAAATGTCTAAAAGCTAAAAGGTTTCTTTAGAAGATATTAAATTGAAACATAAATCTTATAAGGATAATTTGTTTGTTAGTACCTAGTTGTAAGTAATTGGTGTCTGTTTGTTGAATTAATATTATTATTATTACTATTATTAATATTCACAAAAATTTATTTCATAAAACTTTGCTTTAAAAAAATCCTTCAATGTCACAATATTTAAAAATTAATTTGTCCTAATTTACTTAATTTAAAATTATCACCAAAATTTCACCAGAAATAAAAATCTATTACTAATTTTAAAAATAATACCTTAATTTACTTAATTTTTTAGTTATTACCTTAATGTTTCAAATGTTATCGATTCATCAAAATCTAATACTTAATTTTAAAATATTGCCCCAATTTACTTTAATTTACTTAATCAAAAATATCTTACCAAAATTTCAAATCAATTACTAATTTTTAAAATATTTTCTCTAATTTACTTAACAAAATTTAAATTTATTACCTCAATGTCTCATTATTTCAATAGTAATTTACTTAAATTTACTTTAATTTTTAAATTAATACCGCAATTTCACGTGGCCATCGATTCCTGGAAATATCTTAGCATAAATTAATGTACAAAAAATCTAGAGACCATAAAAAACTCTGGCTTTTTTAGTGTCACTCAAATTTCGTATACAAAAAATTCTAGGACCAAAGATACCCCTCATTATAGTGCGAATTTGAAAATATATCCTGTAGGCATCAACAGCAATGGGTTTTTAACGATATTCAGATTTTGTGTACAAAAATTTTCTTGGAACCAAAGAGACCCCTGACTATAGTGAGAAAAAAATACCATGTAGCCCTCTGAACCAATGACGGTTTTGTATAGAAAAATACAGAGACCAGGATTTTGTATCAAAAAATGAAGATACAAGAGATATTCCCTTACTACAGTTCGAAAAAAATACCCTGTAGCCCTATTAAGAAATTACTTTTTGACGAAGCCAGGAATTTATATAGAAAAATTCACAGACTAAAGATAAAAACATTATAAATATTTTCTATTAATAAACAATAAATAATACGAGAGAATCAATAAAAACAAAAATGAAATAGGCAACCCCAAAAGAATCACAGATTCAAATAAAATATTATCAACAGTAATATTGAAATTTCTGGATTTGAAAAATTCCCTATGATTTTCGTCTGTTAAAAAGAATGTATTGAAACAGCACCAGTAATATTCTTGATGGGAAAAATCTAAAATAATATAACCAAAAACAATGAAAATAGATCCGATGTCGAAGATCTCAATAAAGAATCTACGTGAAAGAATAATTATCATCCAAGATGAGTAAATAAAAATCCCACCAAATGTTAATAATGAGTTGGCAAAAATATGCAATGGTTGTCCGAAAAGTGATTTGTGTACGCAAAAGTTCCATATGAAAATAGCAATTCGTAAATGGCTCCTCATAATTCCATTTATAATGCTGTCGTTGTACCGATTGTCAGACTCCTGAATAATTAGATTCCGCCAAACCCCATAGCGAACATTCAATTCCAAAGTGAAGTTCACGACCACTAACCTGTGATCCACAGGATTTTCAAGTCCATGTAAAGTGAATTTGAAAGCGTATATATTGTCGAACAGCATGGAAATTGTGTACATCAGCATGAATATTGCTGCCATGAAGAAGAATATAATTAAAAATGTTTTTTGTAAAATGTTCAAAGTTGCCCACCAGATATCGTTTGCCAGTACCGGAGCAGATAAGATACTCCAAGAAAAGACAACTTTTCTCTCATAAAAACCGAGCATTGTCTAATAAATTTTAAAAATATTTTTCTTCATAAAATTTCCATCTTTCAATTGATAATCAATTAAATAATTATATTATTTTTAAAAATAAAATTTGTTTAAAATTGTAATTACTAATTACTGCTCAAAGTTTAAAATCAGAGTATTTAATAAATATAAATCCAAAATTCATAATTAGAAATGCAAAAATATTAAATAAAACTTAAAAACAATATTGTAGTGAGCCGTTACACGGACTTAACAAAATCTATATAAATATTATATACAAAAAGTAACGTAGCCTAAATGGGCGATCAATAGCGAATGAGGATAAATTATAACACAATTATGGTCAATAAAATATCACCTATAATTGCACATTAGTTGGACATCTCAGTCTACTCTATCTCATTCCAAGAGTCAATCAAAATTCATACAATCAGCTATTACTTCTTCTTATCAATCAGACTCTATTAATCAATCTTAGATGAGTAAAGCAAATTCGATGCCATGTTATTATCAAGATTAACTGTATTCGGCTCCTAATAGCTTTAGTGTTGGCTCTCATAGACCAACACCTTCATCCATTCCCCGTTTGCAATCACCACAATTTCAAATGGGAAAGACAGTCAAATTTAGTTCTGCAAAGTAAATCTATTTCAGAAGTAATTCAACCAAGTAGTGTAAAATCTGGCATTGGAATCATCAACATGTAAATTCCCAAAATCTCTCCAATTGACCCAAGCTGTTGAAATGGTTCCGTATTTTCAAAGATTTTCCATATGCTTATAATTCGCGAAATATGTAATGAATCCTAACAATAATATGAACCCGAATAGAATTGTTAACCACTACACAAATCAATTATGGATCCAAGAAATAACGAACAAATAATTTGATTGAGATATCCGAATAAATTGGAAGCTTGATAATTAATTGTTATTTTATATGATCAGTATTGAACTATTAAATTCATTTTTTTGTTGATCAGCGAATATGATATTTTTTTGATTTATAATGATTTATAAATAAATCATTTCTTATTGATATTAAGTAAAAGTTTGTTTTACATTGACTGGTAAAATTGTAAATTTTAAAATCTTAAAATTGTAAATAAAAATATTTTGAATATTGTTCGTATTATTAAATAGTATTTTGAATCTTTGAAATTAATTTGAAATGACGTTTTTGGAAATGATTAAATCTAACACCACCACAAATATTATAATATTTCATTCATTTTTATTAAGAAAAAGTTCAAAAATTAATTTTATCCAAAGGAAATTTTTGATCTTTGGTCAGAATGAAAATTAATAAAAAATTAAAAAAAATTTTAATGACAAATAGAGTAATCAAATTATTCAAAATTAATGGATTACTTCAGTGTTGTCCAAACTGTGTGCCGCGGCGGGTGCCCAGGTGTGTCGTGAATTTTATTTAAAAAAAAGTCAAAAAGCCCTGTTTTTTTCAAACAATTTAATAAAAGGAAATTGAATTGTGGATATTTTAACAGTTATTTCAAATTTAAATGTTAATCAGTCAATTAAATCAAAGAAGCGGGAACGTATGGTTAACATTGATCAAGAATTAAGAGTTTGTTTGTCAAAAATTCCACCACGATCGGAACTTATTTGTTCGGAACATCAAGCACATAAATCTCATTAACTATGTTTTATGAATTTTTCATTCACTAATTTTTCTAAATTAAAAATTTTTTACATTAAATTTATTTCAAGTAAATAAGTTTTTCATTTCTTATTAAAAGATTAGTAAAAGTGCAATAAAAAATTACAAATAAAGCAAAAAAAAATTTAGGTGTGCCGCGAAAATTTTTAATTCAGCCAAATATGCCGTGGCTCAAAAAAGTTTGGTCTACACTGTTATAAACAGAATTTTAAACGTAATTATGCCAATATAAAACACCATCATTTTAATAATAATTATTCCAATAATTATTTAAATAGTTATTTAAACTTTAATAATAAAAGAAATTCTAATAAAAGTAATAATAAATTAAGAAATGATATGAATTATAAAGACTTAAATAACAATTCTTATTCATATTTAATTAACAATTCAAGTTTAAATAACTATTCCAAATTTTATAAAAATTCTAATTTTGGAAAAAGTATATTATAAAAGATCTTGATGATAATTATGATTCTCCAGGCCACTCTCTCTCAACGAACCTTTGCAATCGAACCGTACCATAACCGTACCCCTCTTATTCAGACCGATACCGCTGATGTCGATAACGTTGATATTGATGATGTTCAATTTACGCCCGACCCCATGTGTGACGAAGTCAATGGCTCACCTCTTCCAACTACCAACCGAGTCCAATCCGTGATTCATGAACAGCGGACCACCTCACCCACCACTCCCAATGACAAGCTTATCTCAGCATCATTCATCAACGAATTCCATGACCTTATAGCTGTTGACTCCCAAATAAAGGTAACGGGGAAAACTCTTCAAGTCATCACCGACAATATCCCTGTTAACACACCCCCATACCTTACCCCACACCCGCTGTCAAGGTGCGCAACTCTCGTACCCCGAGAAACATGAAGGCACAGGATATAACAGACCCAACGCTATTTCGCCTGACCTATCGAGGCAAACTCGAATGCAGATCGACATTCCTTACAGCTTGGTGTGGAAGCATTTGTATATATGACAGAGCCAAGTTCCTCTCCCACGCCTGTGAAATTCACAATGTTGAAATTAATGAAGACTCACACGTCGACTGCTACCAGTGCAGGCCCAAAAAGGGAAATGAAAGATTCACCATGAACCACGTCAAATTCAAAGATCTTTATAATCATGTTGACCACTGCGCGCACGACGTTCAAATCGACAAAAAATTGATCAACAAGGTTACTCTAAAAATCTCTCCTTCCCTCCGCCTCACCTGCAACAGCGCCAATAAAAACTGCAGTAAATGTCTGACTACTTTCCCCATCGACACCACCATCTCTGACATCTTCGCCCACATGAAAGAACTTCACCGAAAACCTAGTCTTCGATCTTTATGACGACTTTTACTGTTTCTGTAGCTCATGGATCCTCTTCCAAGCCATCCAATCTCATGTCGTCCAACACCACCACACAGCTCACACGCCCGCTACACACAGCACCTCAGCCCAAATTGATGTACACACCCCTTCCTTTGATGCAATAAGGCAAATTATGTTTACCGGAGAAGAACAACTTCGATACTCACCTAGTGAAATTATTGAGCTACCACTTCCCGACACTATCCTATTCAGCAACAACATAGACCAGGAATCGGTATGATGGTCACAGCACGCAATTAAAGCTTATATCTTCAAATATGCAATGAGGAAGTCAACCATATTTGTAGATCTCTTCATCGGCAACGCGCTTATTCAACACAATTACAACCTTTGCCTCCTTCCCCTTCAAAGACTTCGCAGACTGGAACGAGATTATCATACCAATGTCCAATGGCGGGGACAGCTGGTTCCTAGTGTTCCTCGATAAACACTGCAATCTGGCAGTAATCATAGACCCAATGAGTGAAGACAGCCTCTCACTACATCATGATATTGCTATCAACCTCTTAGACACTATTCTTAGCCTCCAAAATATCGTCAGCCAAGTCACCCTGTAACTAACGAATTTTGAATACCCACGATGCTCGACACCACTTGAGTCTGCACAATACATATGCCACATACTGAAATGCCTTAACTCACACACTCCCATCACCGCTCCTGACCTACCCCACATGCTGAAAGATATGAGGCAGATTATTTCCACTTTCATCTATAATAGGATACCTATTAGTAATATCAGTAAATACCACATATTCCTCATAAACTTCACTGAACAACTTTCCCAAAACCTAACAGACGCCCAATCAGCCCTTAACGAGATTGAACGAATCAATGGCAACGTCAACCCAGACAGTTACAAGACAATAAAACCAGCAGACGCCCTGCACAAAAAACTGAAATTGGAGAATGAGCTCCTATGCATCAAACGTGCCAGATTCCGTATGAAACCCAAAGACGAGATTGGGAAAATATTAGAACAGACCTACCTCCACATAGGCTCACAATGGCCAATAAACTTCTTCTCTTCGGGGCTATACTTACACCCATATCCGACCTAACTGATTTATCGTTTCCTTCATTTCCGGAAAATACATCTTCTATCCGTATTGACATTGACGACCTTCTCTCCACTAATGCCTCGCTGGACAACACTGCACCAGGCATCGACAAGATTACATTATCTGACTGGAAAGAGATATCCCCCGATATGGAACCCCTTTTTGTTATCTGTAACAACGAACTTTCCACCTCGATATGCCACCCCTCCCCCAGCTGGAAGACTTTTCGGAGCAAATTGATACTTAAACAAGGGAAGCATGAAACGAGCCATGAGGCTAGCTCGTGGCGCTCTATCTCTGTCATGAACACTGCATACCGTATCTTATCCTCTGCCCTTAATCATCGCATCCTGTCCTGGATCAGGCAAGGTCACCTACTTACCACTAACCAAAAAGCCATTGGCACCCCCGATGGCTGCGCCAAACATAACCTAACTCTTCACCTCATCAAAGACTTCTCCGTCCGCAATAAAACGGAACTCCATATCATCTGGCTCGATATCACTGATGCTTTTGGCTCCTTACCCCATGATCTTATCTGGCACACTCTGACACACATGGGCCTCCATCAACAAACCATCAACCTCATCATGGATATGTACTCCAATGTCAACACTATCTTCGAGTGCGAAGGGAATTGTCCACCTCTGTGCCTATTTTCAAAGGTGTGAAACAAGGATGCCCACTTTCTATGACCCTCTTCTACCTTTCGATTGACTTCATCTTAAGGATTATACTACGCGTACACCCGCTCTTTCTTCACGAACACAATATTAGCATCATGACATATGCTGATGACATTGTCCTCATCTCCGACTCCCTCTCCTCCATTACCGCTGCATTAGCTGAGACTGTGCGGCTGGTCCAAAAGATTAATCTTCGGTTTAAACCATCTAAATCTGGCTATTTTTCACTCAACACTGTCGACATCCCCCCATCACACTCTATGGCGAAAGATTACCAGTTATCGACAACTCAAACCTCTACCGTTATCTCGGCCTCGACTTTTCGCACAAAAATAAGCACAACATCGATGAAAGACTCGACAACGCTCTGAAAAACACAAAACCTATCTTCCAATCTTACCTGCACCAGGCGCAGAAGTTAATGTCCTACCAGATCTTTATACACTCCAGCCTCATCTTCACTTTCCGCAACTGCGAAATCAGACATATGACGTTAGACTCTAAACGCCTTACAAGAGGGGTCGCGCGATACGTTGGCTTTGACCAAAAACTTAAAGAATATTTTAGAACCACGATGGTGGATAAAATAATGCAATTAAACAATAATTTCATTTATGCCTCGGTAAAATTGGGAGGGGATGGGACTCACTTCAGCGATCGATGAATGCCATATCCAGAGCATTGTTCACATGATCAGGTTTTATAGCTCCATAATTAGCCTGATCCATGCTGAAAGATGGATCCGGATGAGATGCTAAGGTTACATTGCAAAAGCAATCAGTGAAAGCAGCACCGTGGCCTTTTTCATTCAAACTGACACTTTGTCTGACGCCCAATACCTCTTTCTTATTAAAGCGAGGAACAACCTGCTTAAGCTAAACTACTCTCCCCATCGGCTTAAGACCAATAAGTCAACCACTTGTCGACACTGCCTCACACACCCTGAAATCCAGGCGCATATCTTCAACCACTGTGCTGTAAAAATCAACGCCCGTCGCAATAAACACTCCAATGTCCTACAGACCGTATCTGATATACTCCCTTCCCTCAACTTTACGGTAGACGTAGAAAGGCCTCCGGACGGGGTATCAACGAGGCTTATACCTGACCTCCTCATTAAGTCTAAGCAACTTGTATCTCCTTGACATCAAGGTGCCCTATGAATCCGCTGCCAACTTCAACAATGCTCGTGACAAAAACTTCGAAAAATATAAGGACCTCGTCATTGAAATTGGACATCTCCATAAACGCAAGACCTCTCTTTCTGCCCTTGTAGTAGGTACTTTAGGATCATGGGATAAGCAGAACGATGCAATCCTCAAGAAAATTGGTCTTTCTAAGTCTGAAATTAAGAGCCTCGCGAATAAGGCATGCACCGCCGCAATCCAGAGCAGCTATAACATCTATAGGGAACACACCTACAAGGAATCAGCGCAATGAAAATCCCATCACCCCCATCACCATACCCTTTTATTAATCAACTTATTGCTCACGTGTATTATTCATACATTCTTTAATGTTTTCATATATTTTTCTATTGCTCACTATTATCCTCATTATTACTATAATAAATCAATTTCTTATTTACCATTAATCTTTGCAGTATATATTTTCGTCCTGTTCCTTTGACTGGTATGCTAGGCCCCATAATTTATATTATAGCCAAACCGCACATCCACTGGAACCATCTCGCTGGACCCGGACCTACCAGGACCCTCCTAGGCCGGCCACCTGCCACCGGGACCTGTCACTCGCTCGAGCTGCCAATGGAACATGGAAACTGCCTCCTGAACCGGCAACCCGCCACCGGAACCGATCACATGCTAGACCTGCCACCGATACGTGCCACAAACCGGTACCCGCCTGCATCCTGATCCTGCCACCGATTGATCCCCATTCGGAACTTATTGTGTTTATGCTATGATTTAAATTGCGACTTTGCGTTTTCTAAGCATGCTACAATGATCCTGACCTTAATCACATTTAATGACATTGATCCTGACCCGATGATACCACTCACTTATATTCCCTCCTATACATAACGGGGGGTCCAGCTTTCGTCTCGGAGTCATATATCCTGGACATGTATGCTGGACTTATCTATATCATTTATTTATATATTACATTATTACCTTATTATAACCGGCTCGCGGAGAGCTGACCTCCATAGCTGGTTATGGAACATTGTTAAACAACGTTTGACGCTTGAGTCCTAGACTCGGCGCCCTATGAATGTTATGTAAATTCTTTTTATAATGAAGGGTTGAGAAGTTCTCCCCTTATGCTTTAATTGCCCTGTAAAGTTATAAACCAGTTAAAATAAACTTTTCCTAGATCAACATTCCTTTCTCTCCCCATTTGTCACCACAATCACTTGATCCTTTTGTCCGCTCCAACCATTTACTTGGGCTTTGGTTCGCCCAAGCCCCAACACTCAATCCTACTTTTGATCTAGCCCCTTGCGAGAAGAAAATTTTAATGGCCTGGTTCCTGATGACAAGAAATCTTGCACTTATCCCAGTTGCCACTTATGAAAGATTGGTATGGTTCTCGACAAGGAAAAAAACTTTCCTCCTTAAAAAATTTAGTCTATTATTACTATTATTCGATTGAAAAATAAACTTTTGTTTGTTATTTTTTCGTAGATAATCTAGTGATAATTCTTACTATTGTTTAAACGAGATATTTTAATTAATTCATAGTTAATCTATTTAAAACTATATTTATCATAATTTATTATAATTTACCAATGCTTTTTGAATTCTTGATTATTTTAGTAAATAATGCTGCTAAATCCAACCACACATTGTGAAAGGTTCTCGATATCATATTCGAGTTCTCTAACCTTCATTTGGTCGTGGTTGTTGTCAGCAGTGGGATCATCGTCGATTAGTTCCACATAAATTTGTTGATTATAATTTCAGATACTGGTTACGAAATTCACTTTCTCTCCAATTTATGATTGTAACTATCATTAATACAGATAGTTTCTCGACGATGTGATTCAAATATACGTTGGGTAGTTTATGGTTTTGATTAAAAGGACACGTGGGGTCAGAGGTTACTGACTTGAACTAGTAAAATATAACATCTTTATCAATGGAACATCTACAATAATTGTCGTGTTTTATCATAAATCTTGAAATAACTTGAATTTCTTTCTTTTCGAACTTCAACAAAGTTGGAATCGGCTCTTTGAATGAGTCTTAGTGTGCTTTCAACATTTTTATTTTTTAGTAATTTTTTATTAATATTATGTATTAGAAATTCATTTTTTTTGCGGCCACAATACTTCCAGATTTAATTATATTTTCTTCGTGATTATGAACGAACTCCATTAGCATTTCCAGAGGTAATAGCTTACGCAAGAACTATTGAGAGATTCGGCCATAATTGATGTAACATATCCGTAGCGTGGACATGGAAAACTAAATGTTGCCCACAAATCTGATTGTATACTTCTAAGATAATTTGCCATGGGAGCGCCTTTTTTATTCTCAAGTACATCCATATACTTAAAAAATTCTTCAGCTGTCACTGCTTTGGTATTTTTCTACATTATTCCAGCAGTAACAATTTTAAATTTACTCTATATTTTTCTCTATTTAAAATAAACCTTGTGAGTGGTTGGCAGTTGGAATAACTTCTTAAAGAGCCGTTCTTATACCCTTTTTACAATCGCTTATAACTACTAGATTTCTAATTGATGACAAATTTAATCCTTCTTTTAGCCCAGTCAGTAGGTGCAATTCTGATGGCAAGCCGATAAAGCTTGTTCTCTCTAGTTATTGTACAAGCAGAAAATATCATATCCTTGTATTCACCCTTTGCATGACAAACATCTATTACGACTTATAGATAAAGTATGCAGGATGGCCTGCTTAGATTGGTCGGGACAAAAGATACAATATACAAGAAAGTGGGAATTCGCGTTGTTTTGTTCATTCCTTTCAAGCTATGGTTTTATATATTCATAATCTTTTAAGTGTTCTGACATCTGTTCTGAATTTGCTACTTGGATAAAATAGTAGCTGTGATGATCATTTAAAAGTATTCCTTTTTGCGAAAGTATATGATTTGAAATATCGTTAGTTTTTACTTCATGAAAGTCAGTGCAAACTTGTTTAACGTCATCAGTTGTCAAATACCTTTGAATCCTTCAATACCATATTCAAAATTATGTATCTTGAACGATTTCAACACACATCCTTTATTCATTTTATAATTATAAGTTAATTCGAAGCTACAAGTAGATGATGTACAAGTTACGAAAAATCTGTATTTATCACTCTTTTAATTTTGAATGTTTTTTTCTTACGGAACAGTAAATCTTTTTTGTGGATACAACACCAAGTGGAGTTTGATATTTTTGATTTCCTTCGTTTATATTTTCCATTTAGGGGTTAAGACAGTGGTGGCCAACCCAAATCAATCGAAGGGCCAAATTTTCGGAAAAATACTATCACGGGCCACAATAAATTCATTTAAATTAATATAATTCGTTTTTACGATTCAAGTAAACTTAGAATCAATTTTTTAAATTAAAAACATGCTTAATTCGAATATGAATTCTTAAAAAGACAATTATTGATTTGAGGTTTAAAATTGTGTCCGGGCCACATCAAAACGCTTTGCGGGCCACCGGTTGGCCATGGCTGGGTTAAGAATTACCATATTATTACCATATATATATTATTTATTTTGATGTGTTTTTATATTTTCTCTATTTATTTTATTAAATATTTTTTTTTAAATTTATTTTTAGGTTTTAATTTCGAAGCATAAAAACAATTTATTGATTTTCCATTTACAATTAATAAAACCAGTAAATAATTTGATTTTTCACCTGACATATAGAATAGGGACAAATATGATTGATGAAATCGTTCGCCTATTAGTTTACACAGAAAATGGGGATTCAAAATATGAATATAATTTTAATAAATTTTATCAACGATGTAATTGTCCAGTTTATATTAAATAATTATATCATACACCTGCAAAAAATAATTAAAAATAGTAGTTAGATCAAGGCCTAAATATTTCCAAAGGAAATGATAAATTTACAAATTTCTTTAATCTGGAATCAATTTCCGACTGGAAGTACATAATTACTCTAGATATTTTGGAAATTGTAAATTTTACATTAATTAATATTTAAATAGACAACATATAATTTTTTCAGTTGTTATCTGAAAATCGACTTTTCTCTTTCAAATGATGTTTATCCACTTATTTATCTACTTATTTATCCACTTTTTCCAGGTATTTCATATGTTGTGCAAACATTTATTTTAAGCCCACGTTTTGGAAGCGTGACTTAAAAGTGTCGGAAAATAACACTCAAGACACGATATCAAGTAAAGTCAAATTCAAAACACACCAAAACATCGATTAAACACAACTAAATAGAATTCACTTAACACCAAAATGATCAACATAAAACTAAAGTAAAATTAAACAAAAAACAATAAGTAGAGCACGAAACCAACTCAAATATAACATGGACACATAACAGAAGCAAACAATTTTGAATTAATTGCGATAAGAGGAGATAGGAATGGAAATTTCCTTTGGGAAAATCAAAGATTGTGAAATTTCGCAGATGGTAGAAGTTTTGTAAAAGTAAGCAATTTCTATGTGTAATTTTCATATAATTAATTGAAAGAATAAAAGTAAAGGTTGATCCCTGCTCAAATTTTGGAAGCTAATTTTTATATTTGAGATAAGGAGGTGGAGTAACAATAAGTGCTGAAATTCGTTCAAATTTAGAGGTTTGTGTATAAATGAGAAAACAGGTTCGGAGCATAATGGCAGATCTCTGCATAACCTTTAAAAGTTAATATTATAACCTATAATTAACCTTAGAAATGTGAAAATGAGAGTAATATCCCACCGAATTCCTTACAAATAGTCGTGAATTATAATTAACTAGGTTAGCTCAATAAACTTGAAAATAAAGAAAGAATTTTCCACCAATAAGCCGATTTCCCTATTAAAACTCAGTCGATACCCGAACTTTCCGTAAACCCTACCAAACTTCAACATTAAAATGAGATAATGAGACTAGTGAGTGATGAATTAATTACTGATTGAAAACGTTAATGTATTAGACAATATATTATTAAAGAGCGCCCTTTTCATCTCTAAGAGTCGCAATGTTGCTGATAACCATGCGATAATTTTAACTCAAACTCAACATTAGACAGATGACCAATAAATCCGACGAAATCGGAATTAGCAAAGAGGTTTATGGCAAAGGTTCAACGATTAAGTAATAAAAATTACGTTAACTGCAGTTACCATCTAGATTCTTGATGGAACCACAATATAGCTAGATTTAGTACGCATCGTTCGACCACTTTGCTAGTATTCAAAAGAATGTGTAATGTTACATTGGACAATCAGATTCATTGATCCATAAAATTGACAGAGCAGATTGTATATACCCAACAGTGTGCGTAATGGAAAGTAACTAGCAGACAACGACGTGCACACAGGCCCTAGGAGAGGCGGGGCCCCAAATCTTCAAAATTTTATTTGAAGAAATTTTTTTGGAAACAAAATTAATTTTTAAAAATTCAACAATTTGAAAATGGACTAATGATATAACTTCTTTGCTCTTATATATCAATCTAACATGTTTTTAAATAAATCAGATTGATCTAAAATTAGGAATTCGTCATTTAAAATTGCTTGATCGTTATTAAAATCCACGAATAAGAGATTTTTAAAAATATTTTTAAAAATATCCGTTTATTAATGTAATGATATTGGGGCCCCTAATTTAAACCCAACTAGCGTGGAATTCGAAAGAATATTTTAAATTTCATTAAAATTTCTCTACTAAAAAAATGAAATGGAACGACTTGAAATATTTCGAAAATTTCTCATTGAAGCTTTAAATTTAAAATTGTCGGTGTTAAACTGAATTACAGTTTGTTTATATTGTTTCTGCTACTATTTGATAAAAATTAATTTCAATAAATTTTAATACTAAAAGAAGTGAACAAAAGGTATGAAAATTTTTTTCGATTGAAATATATCCCTTAATTTAATGAATATTTAATTTAGATGAAAAGACACGAGAGTGGAGCAGAAAAATGAAAAGACATTAAGAAGCGAAAAGAAGCTATCGATAAATCAGCGAAAATCACCTCATTTTTGAAGAGAGCAAGCCAAAACAATGAAGAAGATTCTTTTGAATCATTAAACGCATCAGTCAATGGCGATTCATTTGATACATTCGCTCAAGAACATGAAGATTTAACAGTTGCAGAAGAAAAAAAATTGAATACGTCGAGTGAAGACATATTGCAAAATCAGTGCGATAAGATTAAAATAAAATTTTCGGATGACGTTTCAACAGACCTGTATGATGAAATGATATTTTTTAAAAGCATTTACGCAACGAACTTCAAATCATCAAAGCCAAATGAAGTGCTTAAATCTATTATTGAAATGAATTTGGAGTCAATTTTTCCAAATCTTGTAGTTGTATTAAAAATCTTTTTGACAATCTCGGTTTCTGTAGCCGAGTCTGAACGTAGGTTTTCAGCTCAAAAACGTATTAAGAATTTCTTGAGATCTACAATGGCACAGGAGCGGCTAAATGGATTAGCAATGCTGCATATTAATAACGATATTGCAAGAAACCTAAATTTTAGTGAAATAAATGATAAATTTGCAATTTCAAAAGCCCGTAAATCATTAATATAATAAAATTTGTTTTTATATTGTGCTGTCGCTAACTTTATCTCCTCCAAACTTCATTATCCACTCTTCTTTCAGTACACTGGTTTTTCATCTTGCAATTTCACTGCATGTAAAGAAATAAACTTACTATGATGATCTATAATCCCAAGAATATATCTTTCTCCTCTCATTGCAAGTTGTAATGGACCACAAAAATATACATAGATTGTTTCAAATAATTTCGAATCACTTTTGCAAATTATTTCTTCTTTTGTTTTAGTTGTATCAATCTTTCTTTTCTGACAGTTTTTACATGCTTGTACAACATTACGAATTGATTGCTTCAAATCTTTCATATCAAAATTGTTTAAGACATACATTTTTACTTTTTAGCACCCGCGTGACAGAGCTTTTATGATATTCTATGATGAATTTGAACTTGTTTTCTTCTGGAATCCAAATTTTATTATTATTTGTCATAATCACTCCGTTGACATATTTAAAAAATGTTTTATCTGGCATCATATTAATATTTTCTTTTATATTTTCAATTTTTTTCGAATTCTTTTACCATATATTTTCAATATTATCAGTCATCAGTGTCAACAATCTTCTTTTTAATTTACCCATTTTAGAATTTTCATGAATCATTTGACATTGAACACATGTTTCACATTCTTTTCTAGATAAAGCGTCGGCATTATTGTGGCTAACACCTTTTCTGTATTGAATTTCCATGTCCAGACCACTATGATGGTTAATCCAAGTTTGAAATTGTGGGGTGATAGCTTTCTTTGTCTTCATCATAAATGTAATGGCTTTGTGATCCGTCCTCAAAATAAACTTTTTACCATATAGATAATGCTTAAAATGACCAGTAAAATAAAATATCGATAGTAATTCCTTTATTGTTATACAATAACCCAACTCGTGTTTATTCATAGCTCGGGATCCATATGCGATTACTCTTTCTTTATTTCCATCTTTTTGAGACAGAACAGCACCGATGTGGTCAAAACTTGCATCTATATCCAAAATGAATAGCTTAGAAAAATCTGGAAACTTCAATACAGGTGTAGACGTTAATTTCAGTTTTAAATGAAGTTTTACACTTATCAGTCCACATAAGCTTCTTTTGTTTACTTTCACATAACACTTCTAATACTTTGGAATTTTTGGTGTAATTTTCAATAAATCTGCGATAGTAATTTGCCAAGCCTAAAAATCCTCTCAAACTTTTTACGCATTTACGTCTTTCAAAATTTTTAATAGTTTCAATTTTGCTTTCATCCATACATATCTTCACCAATGATATGACCCAAATATTTACTTCTTTCCTTTTGAATTGTCATTTTGCTGGACTTATTTTAAGATTTGCTAATTTAATCTTTTGAAAAAAACCTTTTCAATGGTGCTAAAATGTTCATTCAACGTCTTTGAAAATATAAGGATATCATCCAGATATACAATTGTTCCATTCCAATTTAATTCTCCAAGAACCAAATTCATAAGTCTTTGAAATGTTGCTGGTGCGGCTGCTATTCCAAATGGCATTCTGTTAAAGTAATATTGCTTGCTTTTTGTCGAAAATGCCGTTTTCAATTTTGATGCATCATCGAGTTCTACTTGATAATAAGCATTGCCTAAATCAATTATCGAGAAAAACTTTGCTCCGTCAAGAATATCTAATAATTCATCAGTATTTGGAATGGGAAAAATCGGTCTTTCTGTTATATTATTTAAAGCACGGTAGTCCAAGCATATTCTTATATCACTACTGTTTTTCTTTGTAACACACAATAATGGAGGATTCCAATACATTCTGATATAATGTCATATTTCAACATTTCTTGAATATTTTCTTCAACTTTTTCTATTAAATGTATAG
>CAUHTR010002327.1:0-26975 GCA_959609185.1 Schmidtea polychroa
GAAGGTTTACTCTTGCCCCACGTATCCTTCGTCGTTCTCGACCGGTTCCTGTAGCTGGATGGCAATAGGGTCATAAGGTAGGTAGTATTGTGGAATTTGAGCTCTCAACTCGTGAACTTCATCTCGTAAGGCTCTAGTGATATTCAGTTCCTCGTCGAGTAAATAGGTGAGGTATCTTGTCTCATCATCTTTGGCCTCCAATTGCCTATCTAACTCCTTTATCTTTTCCTCGCTCTTCCATTTCTCGATCTCTATCTCCAGATTTTTGAGATTCTCGGTATACATTTTCCGTTCGTTTTCCAGCTTCTTATTTTTTCCTGCCAGTACCATATTTCTTTGTTCCAGAGCTCCCTGGTATCCATTGACATCTCGTTCTAGCATTGTGACCTTATTTACTAGTTCCACGACTCGTCCTGATTGCTGAAGTATCATTTCTTCCATCGCTGCATTCTCGTGCTCCCTTATGGAGATTTTTATGGCTAAATGTCTTTCAAACTCCATGGCCTTGGTCTGCCAGGTTTGACTCCGAGCCGCGACCTTTCTTAGCCGTTTCAGCTCTTCCTTTATGACTAGATTTTCCTCCCATTTACCCTGCTCGCTCTCGTACTCTAATCTCATAGGCAATTCTTTCATTTCCTTCTTCATTTCTCTGTTCTGTGGTTTCCATTTTCGGGCTTCTGCCAATAGATGTCGCATCTTTTTCTCCTCTTTTTGCTTTTCGGTTTCTCGTTTTTTATTCTCGTCAGTCAGTCTTTTCCGCGATTCTTGTAGTAGTTGTTTTAGATAGTGACTGTGCGATTCTTGACGGGTATTTTCTAGCGAGGCCCATTGTGCGGCCCTTTTACACGTTTCCGCTTCCGTCCTCAAATTGTCTACTAGCCATTGATACTTGTGGGTTTCGTATTCTCTAGCTTCCTCAATGTGATTTCGGGTTAAGTTAGTTAATTGGAACATCACCTTATTCCATTTCTCACTATATTCTCTGGGGATTGGTATCTTGGTTGTATCGCTTGGGGTTGTCGTAGTTTCAGTTGTCTTTGCTTGTGTCATTTCTAAATTATACATTGTCAGATTTTCATCATCGTAATAGTTTTATTATTGAGGTAATTTTTTCGAAGATTTTCCGCTTTATTTTTGGGTGTCGTGTTTGGGGTTCTCATACTACTATTATATAATATTTTACTGGTTATATACACCGATATATACAAATTTATTATATACAATATTACTCACGCTAGCTACTCGGTTCTACTCTTTCCTTCTCTCCTTACTGTCATCTTGATATATACTGTATCATTTCTTGCCATATCCTCCACCCTTTGTTGTAAAATGAACGTAGGTGCTCCCGTTGCTGCTCCTTCTTCTTCAAGGGGTCTTTGATTGGCTAGTTGATTTCCCGTGGTTTTGAAGCTTTGTTCGTGGATGCTTCGGTCATTCATTATTGCGATATCGATTTTTGCCTGGAACGGCCATTCTATTATTTCGTCGTGTTCCCCTTTACATACTAGGAAGAAGATCGAAAAGTGTGTATTCAATCCGGTTCCATCGCCGTTGGGATATATCTTCATTTTCATTTTATATCCGTTCTTCCAAGAAAGGAATGCGGGACTGGTTATCTTGGTATCTTCTCCGATTTTTGCTTTTCGTATCTTTTCTTTCACTCCCGAAATTTTCCATATGTAGGGTGCGGTTGGTAGTATTTCGTTGAGATTTATTTCGGTTATTTTTTGGTGTAGCACTTTGGCTTACTCATTACTGATTTCCATTCGATTTATTTGCCTTTTTATGTTTGCTCGATCTTGTTCGAAAACCTCTCTTTCTTCTAGTAGTTCTTTTACCAATGCCTTCAGTGAAGTTATTTCTATCTCCGTTTGTTGCACTTTCTCTTCACTTTCTTGCAACGCAGTTGACCACATTTCTGCGTGAGTTATTACATTTTCTGTTAAATGGTGTGGTAAATCTCCTCGGTGTAGTAATTTCTGACAGCCCCATTTACCTAGTACACATACCATTCTTTTCCTTTCACATTCTTTGAGATGTTGGGCTAATTTTATTATTCCCCCTTCGTTACATCCGTTCGGGCATTCGCCACAGAACTCTGCACACACCTTTTCCTCTTGGACATTGTGATGTTTGATGGTGAGATTTTTCCAGGTGTCTATTTCTCCGCAATATTCACATCTTTCCAACCTTTCTTCACACTGGCTTTGATGTTCCTTTTCTTCGTTAGCTCGGATTGTTTTATGGCATTGATTACACTGACTGACTCTGTACATACATTCCCCCAGATGTTGTTTCACTTTCCATATTAATCCTTTCCATTCACATAGGGTATTTTTACATCTTAGATTAGTGTTCAACATATCCTTTACTGCGGCTTTATCTTCATTAGTATCTTCTAAACTTGATATCAGTGTCTCTTTACATATCGGGCACCACTGTGGTCTGTTTTTTATTGTTTCTTTTATACATTCTTTGCACAATCTGCATCCGCATCTAGTTTGATGGGGTTCTTTTAATAATTTTTCACATATTCCACACATGACATGTTTGTGTATTCTGATTGCTGCGGAATTTCTGACTAACTCGATAATTTCGTTGAACTCCTCTCTTCGTTGTTTATCCATGTCTACAATTATATACATATAGTTCTTATCGATACAAATTCGATATTATATTTACAATTATTTACATCTAGTTAGGTTTTGTTTATGGTTCAGAAGAGTCGGCCTCTTGTCCGCCCTCTTCTCTGCTCATTAACCATTCTGACCAATCTTCCCATTTCTTCGTATTCTGCTTCTTCCGCCATTCTTACTAACTCTTCCTCCTGCCTTTGGCTATATCGTGTTATCCGCTCTATCTCTCTTTGCATTTGTTCGATTATTGCCCTCTGATCCTCAATTATTTTTAAATAGCTAAATCCCCTGTTTAGACTATCAACTAGGTTTCTTTGCATTGTAAGTCCTTGCTCCTGTAGGCTAGATACTAGTTGTGCTAAAACGGCACATTGTTGCTTCCACATGTCTTCGGTTGTTGTATTGCGATTTATTTCGTTATTTCCTTGCTCCATTCTTAACTTTATATACATTCTCAATCTTTGTCTTATTTAATTTTATATTGTTTATTTCTCCCGGTCGTTATATACTATTAATACCGCGCTTATATAAGAATATAATACTGTTATATACATAAGATATACTTACTTTTTACAATTATATACAGTCATAACCCTTTTTATATTTGTGGATTTGGAGGGCCCTGCATATTCCAGGCCTCCATCCACCGTTCTTGGCTCATTTTACTGGGCCTTTTGACTCGATGTTGAAAGTTTCTGACTCTGATCATTTCAAGTTTGTTGCGCTGTTGTTTGTCTCGGATTATTTTTATCGTCCCCCCCGTAATAGTTATGAACGCTCCGGTTATTATTATTCCGCTGATCCATATCATCTGCTTTACGCTGATGATCTCTGAGTTTCCATTGTTTGTTACTGTACTCGCTGTTTCTGCGTTTTCCTCTTTCTCTGTTTGGCCTTTTCCTTTCTCCAGCCCTCGTATTTTGGTCATTTCCTCATTGATCCCTTCTTTTGCCATTTTTTGTATTTTTTCCATTTCCTCTTTTGATACGTAATTATCTTGGTTTTTCTCATTGGTCTTCTGGCGTTTTCCTTCTTGATCTCCTTCGTCATTGATCTTTCTTTTCTTTCCTTTTTTCCCAGGATATCGTCGGCATTCCTTTTCTGGTCTTTTTCTCACGATACAGACCGTGTATTCCTTTGGTGGTTGTTGCTGTGTTACATATTGTAAACAGTCTTCGCCTGGTCCTAACCTTGAAATACAAACTTTGTGTTCTTTTCTTGGCTGGAGTTGTGTTATCACTACTTCACCTCCTTTACCTAGGTGTATCTCTTTCCATTTAACTTTCGTTATTCTCTTCCCGTTTCGATGTTGGTATGCTTCTTGTATTCCCACTTCCGTTATTGGTTCTGTATCTTCGTTCATCAACACTAGTCTCTGGTATGCTCTAGACCTGCATCTTCCTAGTATACATCTTTCCTTTAAATCCCATTCCTCCTTTAGATCCCATTGTTGCTCTTGTCCTTGCTTTTTCTTTTCTTGCTTTAGTTCCTCCTCATTGTTGTCGTGATTTTCCGCTTCTTTGGTCTCTTTTATCGTTCTTGTCCCTCCATGGGCTGTTACTAACTCTATCATGGTTAGTACAATTATCATTAGTATCATATTTGTTTCTATTTCTTTGTTGGTGAAAGGTAGGCATACCCTCTGTTTTCCATTATTTGGTTTTTCTTCCTCTTTCGTCTTGTTTCCCGGGTTATTTCCCTTTTTTCCCGTATCTGGGTCTTTGTTTCCCGGGTTGTCCTCTTCCGGTTTTCCTTTATCTTCGTCCTCCTTTCGACCTTTTCCGTCATTATCATCGTATTTATCTCCCCCGCTGTCGTTTAAAATGTCGTCCTCGACATTTATATCGTTCAACAACCTCCGGTATGCTGTCAGTACTCTATTTCTTGCTAATTTGGCTTCAAATTCAAACTCCTTTCTCCCGGTTGCTGCGTGTCTTTTCCGGTTCCATTCCTTTACTAGTTCTCTCAGTTGTATACGGCGGTGTTTTCCAATTCGTTGTTGTTCGTTCTGGTTTTTTGTGAATCTCAGGTCTTCTCTATTTAATACGATTAGTATAATTTTAGGTGTCCCCCCTTTAGTTAATGTATTTTTGACCATTGCGTTTTCGCCGTTCTCATAAAATTCGTTTACGTTTATCGCGTATTTATTACTTTGTGGCACTCTCCATGTTAATAATAATTTCATTGCTTCTTAATTTTTCCGTACCGTATTCCACTGAAATTGAGATGTGTTTTTGCAGATATTTTCGACTTCTTCCTTTATCGAATTTTTGCAGATGAATCTGATCATCTCTAGGTTTGGCTGTATGGTTGCCCAGTCCATTGTAGAATTTCCTTCATTTGATTTGTCATCTAGTCTCGATCCAGACTGGTGTAGTATATGTAATGTTTTTGGGTGTATTTTTGTTATAGCTGCATACATCATGGCGGTTTCGCCTTGTTCGTTTTTCGTGTTGGTTTCCTCTCCCAAATCTCTGAGAACTCTTATGATTGTAATTGCTCGGTTTTCTTTTGCTGCCAGTATTGCCTGCTGTAACGGCGTTCTTTGATCCTTGGCCGTCATGGTAAATGCCCGTGGCATGAAGGTTTTGATTTTCCCGATATCTAAAACCGTCGTTTGGTCTCTTGCGTATGTATGTACGGTCTTTATTATTTTTGACAATATCATTTCATCTGATAACTCTAACATTTCTTCAAAGAATACTTCTTTCGCTTTACGTATTATTGCTCCTTGATCTGAATTCGTTGGTTTTGTTTTTATGGCGTAATTTGCTGTAGTTGGGTTTGTTTGCGACTTCGGTTCTTTTGATATCCCTTTCTTTATTTTTATTTTCTTTCCGGTTGAATTATTGATTCGTTCTTCTGCTGTAAGTACTTGAATAATATCTAAGTAATTCTCGCGAATGTTGTTCATTGTGTCCATCATATATAACACACTAACCCTCATTTCTTTTTTGAATAGATATGACCACATTTGCAGAACAAATCCAACAACTAATCAATTTCATCAACAAAGAAAGCGACAACCTCGAAACGCTTACACAAAAAAGAGAACGAATTAACAACATTCTACTCCAAGCAATCGGACACACACCAGTCGTACCCAACCACATGTTATTAGCCACGGGTCTAAGCCACAGGGATGGGAGGATAAATCACGAAACGATATATCAATGGTACTTAGAAAGACTAAAAAACCCAGCCTGGAACCTAGAATATCAACGAATAAAAGATCAATTACATACGATATCAGATACAATCGAACAAAAGATACACGAGAAACTCAATAAATTGCGAACCTGTCTGTCTTGCAACCTTTATCCTATACGCGTACTGTTCTTGCCTTGTGGACACCTCAGTCACTGTGAAGGGTGCGGGAAAGACTTACAGAGATGTACGATGTGCAAACATGAGATAAAGGAAACTCATATGGTTTATTATGGTGAATGAAAATAACTAATGATGCAGTGGTGGTTGTGAATTAATAATAACGATTAAATGTGAGCATATGTAATTTTTAAGTGTGGAGTGTTATTAGTGTTTAATCTTATGCTGATGGTTAATAAAAATTTTGTTGTGAGTTGAGTACTTAATTTCTTTAATTTATTTTTTTTGCGGGATCAAATGAAGAGAAAAGCTGAATTAACGTGGAATTAGTCCCAATATAGGGAGTAGGAGCACAAACCGAGCCACCTTCGGGCGGTACGTTTTATCATAAGAGAAACCAATTGGGAAGGGGATAACCGATCAACCTAAGTGAGGAGCGTAGGGCGGGGTACCATCGCAAATGATGAGAAGTTTCTGCGGTGTGACTGATCACCACGCCAATGTGGAAATGGATCATCGCGATCGTCGTGCGTTTTGAGCAAGGGGGAAAAGGGGAAAAACTCTCAAGCGGTAAAGATTAAGTCGACAAATTAAAAGTAGAGAGAGAGAAAATGATAGTTTAGAATAAAAGAAGAAAAAGAGAAGTTGAAGCATGCAGTAGCAGAGATATTAAGGCCGAGTTGTTGAAAAGTCCAGCCGGTCAGGGAAATTAAAACTGAGTTGTGTGAAGTCCAGCCAGTTGGAGATAATGAAGATTGAGCTGTTGAAAAGTGCCAGCCAGTCGCAAAGGCCTAGAAAATTAGTGAGATAGCATTTATTGCTACTAGTGAGAAGGCATTATGCCTACCGAAAAATAGCGTTAAGCTAATAGTGAGATAGCATTTATTGCTACTAGTGAGAAGGCATTATGCCTACCGAAAAATAGCGTTAAGCTAATAGTGAGATAGCATTTATTGATACTAGTGAGAAGGCATTATGCCTACCGAAAAATAGCGTTAAGCTAATAGTGAGATAGCATTTATTGCTACCAGTGAGAAGGCATTATGCCTGCCATGAAATAACGTTAAGCTAATAGTAAGACAGATTATTGAAGCTAGCTAGAAATTAATTGAAATAAATACGAGAATTCCAATGTAGAGAGGATTAAACGAGCTCGTGATAGATGAAAATAAAACTTTAGTGAGAGAGACAGATAGGGAAAGGAAAACAAATTAAGAAGATAGTGAAAAATAAAGAATAAGCGAGGATGACGATTAAAAGAATAATTTAATAATTAAAGGGACCCCACTGGAGTAGGGAAACTCCACAGACTTTTTTTTGGTTTAAACCGGGTAAATGATTTTTATTGGGTCTAGGGTAGAACCCAGTGAGAGAATAGCTGACAGATAAGTAAATTAGCGAAGATAGCGCCAAAGGATTAAGAAAATAAAGGGGGGTAATAGGAAGTGACCGACAACGACCTATTCATATTATAAGTATTAAAGATAGATAATTATTACGACTCTATAGATAATTGTTACTACCCCATATAGATAATTTAAAATCGACGAAAAATACGTGATGATGGGAAATTATAACCCGCGGAAGTAATTGCATAAAAAATAGGGGAAGCACAAACAGAAACCCAAAAGGTGTCTGTGTTTGAATTTTGCAGAAAGAATGATGAAGTCGTGTAAGCAGATGCAACACGAGATCATTTTTTCATTTTAGAAATATCAAACCAATCCAGTCAATCAAGCCAATCCAGAACCTGCACAAAAGGAATTCGAAGAAATCAACCACCAACCAGACAGAACCAACTCAGAACCCGATCAGCAGGAACGGAAGACGATACAGAGAACGATATCTCCAACTTCGAGTGAATCACCGATATATTCAGTCTCGTCGTATTAGCAGCCATCAGCCAAGGACTCCTAAATCTCCTTAGAATATCATTAACAGAAGCGTATAGAATATTCTTCGAAGGAAACACCGCCAGAACCGAACTAGCCCAAGACAGAGAAGCGTAAGAAAGAATCACGGATAAACCCAACCTTAGATCTTCAAGTAAGCCAGGAGACGTATTATTTTCAGGAGACGAATTAGAACAACTTAAGAGGGGACGATCAATTAGACATCAGAGAGGGATATCACAAGGAGCAAGAAGAACCAACAAAATATCGATATACGATCAAGAAAACCCCACAACCGGATATACGCCCAGTCGATCTAGAAGCAGAGATAGCCTATCCGATATAACAAACCACCTAACCGCGTCAACAGAAGCACTATCCACAAATAGCCTGAGTACATCGTTGGATAATTTGAAAGAATCGATAGAAATTCAAGAACCAATCATGACGAGTGTGGTAAAAACCGACGAGTATAAAGAAAAATTTAGAGGTGAACCGTTCAACGGAAATGCAAACAAGTTGGCCACGTTCATAACCAATTTTGAAGTCTATATCGATGTGTGTGGATGGACATCCGAAGCAGTTAGTAAAAGGATGCCATTGTTTTTGTGCGATAGCGCATTAGAAGTGTATTTAGAGGCTAAAGAAAGAAATACGAAATTAGATACATGGGATGATATCAAAACATTCCTGAAGAAGACTTTTGGAGCTAGCAAACCAATAAATCAAGCACTTGGTGAACTAGCCAATAGGAAACAAAGAGCACATGAATCAATTACATTATATGCAAGTGAATTGCGGAGATTAGCAAAGAAAGCAATGAATGGAAAATTACCGGAGGAAAATTTGATCGGCTATTTCATAGAGGGACTACGCCGAGAAGAAGTGAGAGCATCTGTAGGATGTCAAATGTGTGCAACATTGGAAGAGGCCATAGATTGGGCCACGAGATGTGAACTTCACCTTCCTGCACAAATGAATATTATGCAAGAAGATGGGAGGATAGCGACAGCCATAGTAAAAACGGATAATGGAGATAACAACAACCAAGAACCAAAAATGAATCAATTTATACCAGGAGCGCACCAAATTTTTAAACCACCACAAGGACGATCAAATGGGAATAATGGTGATCGCAACAACCTGAATAATGGGAACAATTTTAATAATCGACGAAATACGAATGATAACAAACAGTGCCGAACATGTGGTAAATCAGGGCATTGGGACAGAGATTGCTATAGAAATGCAAATTGTAATCGTTGCGGACGACGGGGGCATACGGAGGTTATATGTCAAACAAGAGCGTGCTACAATTGCGGACAATCAGGACATATCTCGAGGGAATGCCGGGAAAGAAATCAACAACAACGACAACCTCAACGAAATATATACACCAAATCCGCAACGACAAAACAACCCTAGTGAAGGAAAACAAATGAACGTCATGCAAGAAATCTCCCAAATGAAACAGATGATGCATCAATTAATGCGACCAAGATCAGAACCGGCACCTCAGCCAACACAGAATATATACCGAAAACCTCAACAACTACGAGAGACAGCAACATGCACAAGATTGGCAACGATTGCAGGCTGAGGAAGAGAGGATAAAACAAGAACGCAACCAGCAGCGACAAGAACAACCATTTCGAATAAATATGTTGAAATTAGTGAAAAATATGAAAGATCAATATTGTTACAACTATGGGAAAAACCCAAGAATAGTACCTATAACTGAACCAGAAAAAGTGAAAGAAACAACAACAGAAATCAGAACAGAAAACTCAACAACGATACTGAAAGGAAGCCAAAGAATTCAGAAAATATTCTGGAAAAAGATAAAAGATAAAATCGAAAAGGAACATGACAAAGCGAAAACAGAGGCAAAAGATGAAAACAACAAGAACAAGGAACAACCCAGTCACCTAAACCACAAAATATTACAAGAATTGGAATCCGAAGAAACAACGATATTCGAAAATAAGAGACTAAAACGAGTACCCAGGATGAGAAATTTGCGAATCAACATGATGAAAAGGACGAAAGGTACGTCGTCATCAGATGAAGACTATGTGAGCAGTTTGGGTGGAGAAATACTACAGCTAAACGAAGCTAGCGAGCCTCCAAAGGGGAAAATCAAAGAGGAAGAAAGCGAAAGCGAGATAACCAGCGAAAGCGAGGACGATGACATTGAACTAAAATTAAGAAAAGAGAAGGAGGAAGCGATAAACCGAGTAGCTGAAATACTCCCAGTGGTAGTGAGAAACCAAGAGTTTATCGATGTAATACCATTCAGACGATTCGTACAGAAAGTGATGAAATTAGAAAGAAACGAGAAAGATTTAATACCAAGCGAGGAAAAGTTGACAATAAAAAAGTATATGGAAAAAATGAAGCAGGCCGATACCACGCGATATGTAATAAAAATCGGAACAAGTAAAGGACTTGAAAGAATATGGATTAAAAACACAGTTACCGACGAACTTTTCGATTGGGTACGAGAGCACTTAGGGAGCTCGAGGAAAAAGGAGTACCTGTACCAATATCAGGGAGAGCAAGTCAAACCAGATATGCACTTGGTAGACGCACTGATATGGCCAGGAGAAACCCAAATATTAAAGCTGCACAAAGAGAAACAACCAGCCAATATCTATGATTGGGCTAAAGACGCCAAAGCAGAATATGACTTTAACATCAAATTGAAGTTAGAACAAATAAAACAATGCACTTTGAGACGAAACTTGGATAAGCTTATCAAACAAATTCAGGAACAAGTGGAAGATAACTGGGAGTTACTGCTAGCCAGACGGGCCCCAGAGATGCACGAACTAATGAGCAGACTGCGCGATACGGAATTATACCGAATGAGTGATTGGAGAACCGTCAACCTGATTCACAAATACGGAAGGTTAAAAGAAACGCAACCGAGGAAATTGGAAGTAACCATATGGTTGCCAAATGAGGAAAAACGACGAATGAAAATCAGCAATCAAAGCACGGTAGACAAATTAGTAGAAAAGATAAACAGAGAAATAACGGAAAAGGTAAGAAACGAGAGCGACGACGGTATGATCGACGATGTAGTTATTATGTACGACAAAAGAATACTACGAGCTGAAGACGACACCTCGTTGAGCGAAATGGGTATGTGGGACGATCATCAAATAATCAGAATAGTACCAATGGATGAATTCTGAACGAGGGATGTGACCTATCAGAAAGAAATACGGGATCGGATGAAGACGTTATATCAAAAATCAGTAGAAATAATTGAAATCCACCAACAATGGTTAAAGGAAAAGGAACTACAAGGAAAAATAACAAAACTAAGTACCAGATCTTGCAGACGAACCCCATGGGAAAGAGTGTGGAACGCGGAAAATAAGGAATGGGAAATCCGGAGAAGGATCTTCCTAGAAACAGAAATCGAGGAAACGGAGGAGGAATCAGAGGAGGAAGAAGATGAACCTCCAGAATATGAAGAGGAAGCAATGGGACAGACATCAGATGACGAGAGCGGGACGGATGTCACATCGGAAAGCGAAAATGAAGCCAGACATATTCATGCGATGAGAAAGAAAGAACGCGAATATGCCGATATGGACAGCGAGGAAGCGATAGAAGCAAGAGAACGAGAAGAGAAGGAAAGATATAAACAATTAGGCAAAATCTTAGCAATGGGAGCGAAAAATCAAAAACGACAAGTAGTAGCACTGGCTAACGTAATCTTAAAGACATCGGAAAATATCCACAATTTGAGAGAAATGGCGAAGGCGATAGAGGAATACCGACAATATAATGAGTGGTAGCCAGAACAGCTAGAACAAATTATTAGAAAATGGAGAAATCAGGAATGGGCACAAGACACCCAGGAGAGGTATCACATCCGAGTCAGATATCCGGATAAAAGCATCGAGGAATTAGAGGTGCATCCAACCACAAAGATTAGAGAATTAAAAAAGAAATTAGCATACGAGACTCCATTCCACCTACAATTATTCGGAAAATCATTAGATGATAATGCAGACGTCGGAATAACGCCCATGGGGTTGAAAGAGACAAATGTGCTAACAATGGCGGAAACATTGGGGAAACTAATAAAGAGGAAAAACAAAATGGCAAACCCACCAAAGGCAGTTTGAGTACTCCAAGTCCAAACAAAGCACCGAGTAAATCAAATGAAACCGAGGAGGTCGAGGAGATCATCCTAGAAGATAGTGACAACGAACCAGGAGAAAGGTCGCCGCTACTAGTAAGATGGCCGACGGGAGCCGAGATTTGGACAACAAGTAGACCGTCGACGAGTTATCAACAACCGGAGAAAGTAAACATCGAAGAAATCATTGACAATACGACGGAAACAGAAACAGATGAACAATTCAAGAAACAAAGAGAACCAACAAGAATAACACCAGAAGTTCAAACCGATAAAATAATAGATGAATGGAATGAATGGCTAAGAAATAATGACAGCTCATTGCCCAGAACAGATAATGAAAGAAATCCGAATTACGAAAATACGAGGGAAGCCGGAACAACAATGGAAAAACGGGCAAAAGGTAGACCCAAGAAACAAGGAGAAAAACCCGAATTAGAGACTAAGGAACAACTAAAGCAAGAACAAGGACAAGTCAGATTGGAAAAGTTGGATAAAATAGTATGGGATCTGAAGGAAGCCCAACCAACAATCGAAAGAGGAGAAAAGTGGATACCGGAATTAATAAAAGATATGTTAATAATAACGAACCCGCAACTCAGACGTTTGTGGCAACGAAAAGTAGCAAGCGTAGAAGCTAGACAGCTATGGCACATCGTATCAGGAATAATCCCAAAGTTAATCAAAGAGAAAACGAAAACCACTAAAACGGATTGGGATGAAACGAGGAGAGTAATCGAACAACTCACAACAAATGCAAACGATGATGAACACCACCTAGTAGTAATAACGTATTTGATGTATAATCTGATGGGACTAGCTGCAAGAAAAATACCCAATAAACAATTCGCGAATCACGTGGATATGACAGTAGCAATCATAGAAAATACTATTGAACCACATATTATCCATGCTGGAGGATGGAAAAGACTCATACAAGCGCCACGAAAAAACGAACAGGAAAGATCAATGCAAGTCAGACTGAAAAAGCTACTGAACGAATTGGAATGGGAATTACCAATGAAAGATCCAGCCAGCAGAAAAGCATCAATAAATTCGTTAATGATGACTATGATGATATTGAATCATTGAATCAAGAAATACTGAAAACGAAACTAGCCATCGCGATAACGCACCCAGATAATACGATGCCATCACTCCCATTACCAGACGGACATTTTGGAAGAATGGTGGGAGAGGTGATGTATACGTATGCGTGCACTAAGACGTTTGCACGAATGCCAGAAAAACCCACAATACCACCAGGGAAATGTGCAAATGAGTTGGAAATTCGTTATAAAGGACAAAATCGATTCGTCCAACCAGTTACCAGAATTATGAACCCATTGGGCTTCTATCCAAATCTTTTTAACTGTTCCAATGCGTACGGGCCATTGTACGAAAGACCCGATGGAAAATGGATAATGTTACCAGTAAAGGCCCCGGTAGAAGAACCCAAGAAGTTTGGATTGATAGAACTCGCCGCGGAGCAAGACTTCAAACCCATAGACGTATCAAATGGAGGCATGTATTCACCAGAAGATCTAGAAACAGCACGGCTAAACATACTTTTCCCCGCCAGGCGAGAATCAATCTTGTCAAGTATGGTTACAATAACCAGCGGAACAAACTATCAATCAGGTCCAAATTACGAATTACTATTATCACCAGATCATTTTCAACAGGCCACGTCAAATATGATGAAGGCAATGTGGGGAAGATTCTTAGTATTTGGACAAATGATGGCAGGAATATTGGGAATCATACTTATAATTCAAATTGTCAGAGTAATATTGACACAAATGTTAGCCTGTTTTGATATATACAAGCGTGAAAAGAAGGTGAATTGGAAAATGATAGTAGGATTTCTACCATTTTTAGCAAAAACTATGGTATTACATGGGCACTCAAAAGACATCCATCGAATAAAGCGATTAATTAAAATCTTAACAAAGATTAAAGGAACAGACGAGGAAGTAGGTAGACGATTCCGGAAAACCATGTACGATGAAGCAACAAGAAGACAATTGAAAAAGAATAAGCCGAGGTTCTTCGATAGATTTAGAAACCCATCATCTAACAGTGAGAGTGATGATGATGATGAAGGGAATAATAAATATCCATATCCAAGCAGAAACCCGAACGAGAAACAAATAGAAACAGCCCCATATTGGGAGAAAGATAAGACAAACACCTGGATAGCCAATGGAAGTTATATACCACCGGACATCGTTGGACAACAAGCAGCCTTGACCATGACACAAAATATGTATCCACAGTTACCAAGTCAACCAGGGATGAATTACCTGCCAACTAGAAGGACCAAAAGCGTGGATCAAGCTGATGACGTCAGAACAATAGCAGCAATGAGTTTGCCTGGGGGTCCAGCAGTAACAGTGATGATCCAAATCAATGGAAAAGAAACAAATGCTATGATCGACACCGGAGCTAACGTATCAGCCATAGCAATTAATCAAATCCCCAGTAGATATTGGAAAGATATCGAATCAACAACCATCCACATCATAGCATGCAGTAAAGAAACAGTAGACGTGGTCGGAAGATGGTGGACCACCTTAAAATATCAGGATAATGAAATTGAAACATATTTAGCAGTGATACCAAAACTGAGTGTACCATGCATAATCGGAACAGATTTAATGCCAGAACTACTAAAAGAAGTAGTAATTGACTTAACAACAATGTGCTTAAAGGATAAAACCGGTAGAATATGCAAAATGAATGCAGTGATCAGATGCCCAGAGAAAATAATAGTACCAGCAAAATCACAGATGATCTGTCAGATAAAGGTGGATACGGGAATGGAAGGAGAGGTCATTTTCGAGCCCAGTAAATCATTTGAAAAGCGTCGAGAGTTACCGCTCGCTAGGGAGATAATAACAATGAACCAAGAAGGAGTGATACCGATCAATATCACGAATTTCGAAGAGGAAGACAAAATCATTTACGAAAATGAAAGATTGGGAAAATTGACTCCCATGATGGATATAGAATTACCAAAAGTGACCAACGAAATAACCAAAGACGACGAATTATGGACAATCGACAGTACGTTGTTAACGGATGCCGAAAAAGGAAAATTACACCGATTATTGGTGGAATATAAAGATATATTCGCCATCTCAGATTTAGATTCGGGTACCTGTGATGTCACCCTCCATGCAATACCACTGATAGATGAAACTCCAATCGCATTGAGACCATACAAACTAGCGGAAATGCAAAAAGAAATAGCCGAAGCAGAAGTGCAAAAAATGTTAGATGCACAAGTAATCGAACCAAGCTGTTCACCCTGGCAGTTTCCAGGGGTCATGGTAAAAAAGAAAGATGGCACGCAAAGATTCTGTATTGATTATCGAAAATTAAATGCAGTAACAAAGAAGGATACCTATCCATTGCCAGACATCAATGAGATGCTACTCATGTTGCAGGGGGCAGCATATTTTACTTCTTTAGATTTGAAAAGTGGATACTGGCAGATTAAAGTCAAAGATGAGGACAAAGAGAAGACCGCTTTCACGTTGGGACGAGATCTATATCAATTCAGGAAAATGCCATTCGGACTCTCTGACTCCCTTATTGTAAATAATGAAACAACAATTTTCCAGATTTCAATTCGAATATTTGTATCTTATATCGATTTTTCACAATTCACATTTTTGTGCTTTTAACCAATAATGATACACTTCTTACACTGAACGAATTTTTAGATCTCTCCTTCATTTAATTATAAATATAATTCAATTCTAATAAATAATTTTTATTTTTATTTCTATTAATTCATTTTATTATTTTAGTACCTCAACAATAATAATAATAATAATAATAATAATAATAATAATAATGTTGGGCTGAGTCGAAAAGTAGTTAAGGAATTCAGAAAGCAAGTAGGAAGCGAAGATAAGTAAGAAACTAAAGAAAATACAAATAAAAACAAAACGAACTCAAAATAAACTACAAACAATTATAAAAGAAACAATCAACTAGGAAAATAAGAATTAAAACAAAAAATAAAATTAAGAAACTTAAATAAGAAAGTAAAATCACGAAAAAGGCAATAAATAATTAGGAAGTTAATAAAACAAATAAAAAATATAAGAAAAATAAAGAAAATCAAGGAAAATAACCAAAAAACAGGAAAAGTAAATTAAAATATTAATTAGCGACTCAACGATATATCAACAACGCTTCACAAATGAATCATTTTGAGTTAGGGTTAGGTTACTTGCCAACTTTTTTTTTCCAATTTCACCACTGAATCTTTTTTTCCATTGAATTTATTAAAAGGAGCTTGAAGACTATAAATCAGTTTATATTTCGATGTTTTTGATACTCACGAATTTTCGGCACAACCTTTTCACTTGAAATTTACTTGAAAAAGGCTGTGCCGAAAATTCGTGAGTATCAAAAACATCGATATATATATATATATATATATATATATATATATATATATATATATATATATATATATATATATATATATATATATATATATATATATATATATATATGTAGTGTACAGTTATTTTTGTTAATATTTTAGTATTCACAATTAGGAATTGTGTATACTAAGATATAAAATACAACCATCTGGGCAATCCAGATTTTTAATAAAAAACTATATAGCGATAATTTACTATAGTAAATTATCGCTATAGTAAATTACAAAAATAAAAATTAAAAAAAAATCAAATAAAAAATCAATGTCGAGTTGGAAATAGAAAATTAAATATTGAGAATTAACGAATCTTATTTGAATTTTACTGCAAAACAGATTGTGAGTATTGTGAAGAAAGGAGAAAGAAGTTTTCGGAAAACGCAGATACTGTTTCATCAATCAGTTGGTTTTAATCGAACTATATTTGTACTTGAAGCATATTTCTCGATATATAAATTTCCTAAATAGGTTATAGTGCAGAGGAAATCAAAGAAAATATTTTGAACTACAATTTACGAAAATCCAAGATTAACACGAGGTTTTATTTCTTTGTTATAACAAAGTTTAAAAGATGTAACATTTTATTATTGTTTTGCGTTATATTCGTAACTTTATATTGTTCGTAATTATTATATTTTGAACAGAGCACGCACCCCGATTGTCCCGCTACAAGTTTTAACGGTGACTCTTTCGGGCTCTACAAAATCTTCACCAAAATAACATAAATTAACAATAATTAACAATAATAACGATAAAAACTACAACCTCCATTACAATATATATATATATATATATATAACAACCTTCAATGACCATCACTTTATGAGTCCAATTTTTTGTGGATTTCAATAAGGGTTGTTTTTGTCGAATGCTGACAACTTCGACTTCAAAATCAAATTCCAATGTATAATATTCGAAAAAACCAATCCAAAGTTCACTAATAGATAGCCCGGTTAACTTGCATATCCATACATCGTCCTGAAAATAGCAATAATGTAAAAATAAAAAATTATATTGATAACAAAATTAACAAACGAGATCTGTGATGCTAGATTGATACCACATTTTGCAATTATCTTTTGGCCTTGGACGTTTGTTTTCGGAATACCTGTGTCTCTAATTGATTAAACTAAATTTATTATCAAAGATTGATATTACATCTGGTAGAATAGGTAAAACATTTCTTTTTTGCAAAAAATGAATTAGCATTAACGCATAACCGAACGACGATAAAGTTCCCAAATGCGCGTCGCCAATTTCATAAAGGTTTACAACCTGTTTCAGCAATCTGCCTAGAATAGATACCCGGGGATCCATGATGCTATATTCTCTGATAATCTCTGTGTTGTCAATAGCAATTGTATTGCTGGCTGAAATATTCACACGCAAATTCCTTTCAGTCTTGCATCTTATTATTGGTATCCGAGCGCTATAAACTCCTTCAATTTCAGAAAATTTCTTCAATTGAATGAAAAAATTTTCAATTCTTTTTAACATTCTTTTCTGTGTTATATTATTTAAATCTTCAATTGATTTTCTGTTATGGAACAGAATAGTAATGTCTAAATCGCTGTCAATGTGCGCTAATCCTGTAACATGAGAACCGTATAGATAAACATCTACATTATAGAATTGCTGTTCAATATAATTTTCAATATCATAAAATTGTTCCTAAAATACAAATGAAACAATTAAAATAGAAAAAAATTACTTTTATTTATTTTTGTTCCCTTCTAGACAGTGCTCGAAGTGAGGCGGGATAGCCGGGATATTATCCCGGCATTGATTATGTAGGCGGAATGGCATCCCGGCACTTCATTTCATATAATCTATAGGTTTATCCCGGTACTTATTTCATTTTATAGGCACACAAATACTGCAATTAAGGTCACACATAGTACATCCATATATGTATGTATATATATATTCTTTATTCTCTATTCTCTATTCAATTAAGAATTTCCCAAGCAGCAGTAATGGATAGGTAGGTATATTCTCTTATTTATTTTAGACACCCCCCCCCAAATAATTTGTTGGACACCCCCCAAAGTTTTGTAACACCCCCAACTGAAAATTTCTGCATAAAAGCCTGGAATCCCGGGTGCCACAGCATGCCTATCCCGGCACATATTTTGTTCCACTTCGAGCACTGCTTCTAGATATGGTATTGGCATTGATAAATTCAAATAAAACTTTCCTTAGTTTTCTTCTGTAAGCACCATTGATGGAATCTATTGCATTTAGTACTTGTGAATGTAAAAAATGCTCATGTAAATAAAATGATCTTCTGTTATTGGAGTAATTTGTGTAAAACATCTAAATGAAATCAATATCTTATAAATTTCAACCAATAATATTCCATTCTATTAATAGTATCATAATTGTTATTGGAATTTCAGGAAATTGTGTGTGTAATTATTGATTATTGATGTTTGTTTAATTGATTATAAATCATAATTAAATAGAATTTGTACGATTTGTACAAACTTGATTTGTTCAGATTATTAATTTAAAATAGGAATTCAATTATCTTTTATACAATTGAATATAAGAGTAAAATGTATATTACCTAGATCGCTAAAGAATTAATTAACCGTTAATTAGTCGTTACAAACATTACATTTTCGTTTAAAAAATATTTCCTTTGAGATTTCAGGTCACTAAATATTTATTAAGTATGATTTAATATTTCATTTTCACCTATTATACAGTAATTTGATAATAACTTCATTATAACAGAACATTAATGAAGTAACAAGTCATTTTAAACATTTCTTACAAAACAATAATACTAAACCATGTTCAACGCAAGTTAATGTTAACGGTTCTTGCTATTGTTTGCTTTTTTATTTAAGACAATAATTAAAGTTTTTATTTATTCACACTGTATGAAATCGATGAATTCCCAACTAGATTTATTGATATCAGAATTTACATTTAGGTCCAACATTGTAAATAGATTGTGAACAATTTTAACACTATTCCGTATATGCTGTTGTCGCTTAGAGGGTGTGATATATAAATATTCTAGGGTTACTGTTAGATTTGTCAGAAACTCTTCCCTAAACGCCTTCATTGTTATTTTACTTTTAACTATCCATTATTTATCCATGAAAACGTACGCAGTGTCTGAAAATCAATGAACAGGTGAGCTCCACTACTAGGACTACTCTTCATTGCATTTCAATTTTTGGGTATGTAACTGCTGATAGAAGGTCTATCATAGCTTCATCATAATATATCCCTTTCTTGGATTATTATTTCTTCTTGTTCATTTAGTTATGGTCCTCATTATTTGATTTTATTCAATGTTATCTTCAAAAAATTTGAGTCCTTATCTGTCCTTATTTCTCATTTCGGTACATACCGAATTCATACCTCAATTACAACATAGACTATATAGATTTCAATCTCTTTTTTTCATTGGGAAATTATAAAATTTTTAATTTTGTTTTCACTGGCAAAATTATTTTTTCAAAATACAAAGCTACCATTTTAAAATTACTTACCTACAGCGCCAAACGAGACTTAGGTCACACTGCTACTGCCTAGTGTGCAGAAACAATGATAATTTTTCTAATTTTATTTATTTATAATTTTCCTATAATTTATTATAATATTTTTCATTTAAAAGATATAAAGAAAAAGCTTGATTCATTATAAGTTATTATGAAAACTTAGAGATTATTCTCGAGAATTCCTTTTCTATATTTCTCGAGAATTCTAATGTTTATTCCCAAGAATTTCGAGAATAAAACAAAAACCTGGTTTGTGTATTCACAACATTATTTTTTCACTTAACGTATTAATAATTGTGAATTTTGACATTTGGTTTAGTTCGACATGTTTTTTGTTCAAATAAATTAATAATCATTTAATTACATAAGTAAAAAGAAATTTAATTTGTTGGGTTTCAGTTAATTTAAGTCGGTAACCTCTGACTCCTCGTGTGGTTTTAATCAAAACAATAAACTACCCAAAGTATATTTGAATCACAAAAATTATATTCTTTTCTCAACAATAAACAATCAGTAATCAATGGTTCAAATTTGACCGATTCTCCGCTCGGTATTGATGCTTTGACAAAAGATAATATTCACATTTTATTTCCTTAGGTTCTCTTGACCAACGTTTTCTTTTTCCTCATTGACTCGATCCTTTTTCACCTTTTCGTATTCTATCTCTATCTTCTTTTTCCTTAATCTCCTTAATTCGTCTTTGTCTTCTAGTAAATAATCTTCTTCTCGAATCCTAGGTGAGGCAAAATGCCGATTTGCTCTGATTTTACCATTCCTTATGTTGTTTTTATTTGTAAGTCGGTCCTTTCTCTGACTCCTCGTGTTCTTATTTTACCAAATCAATGGAAACTCAACACAAAATAACTTTATTTGATTTTTATCACAATTACAATTTGTCACTATTTGCACCTTTCTCTCAATTCAAATTTGTCTCGTTAAGGTATAGAACCCAAGGGGCAATTACCTTTTCTTGTACGAGTCTAGCTTCTTTACAATTCACAAATTTCCTCTTTTGACTTGTCCTTGCTGGATTTTCTGTTTAGCTTTTTCCTTTTTCTCTTCGACCATATGGGGGCTTGCTCATTTCTAAGCTCTCCTTTTATACTGTGTCTAAGAGGCCAATTATCTAGCAAATTCAAATTAATTGTTTCCCCGGGTACCCTAAGTTAATATTGAAAGGTTTGACAATTATTTTAATTTGTTTACCCTGAAATTATAAATCGAATTATTATTACCTTATCTGGTGTCTCGGGTCTCACTGCGTATCGGGTTTTCTTCAGTGCCCGGGTTTCCCATGGGCTCGGGCTTTCCATTGGCTCGGGCTTTCCATTACAGATTAATTAATTTTAATTAATTTGTTTTTCCTTATTAACTTTTTCTATGATCACCCTATTACATTTTTATTATGCTTTCTAACCTCGTCTAACAATTTGGCATTCAACCATACCCGTTCAATACCCCCGTTCAATATTGATTTTTAATTTTCATTAAATTTTAATTAATTTTGTACTTATATTAATTTTACCAATTTTTGTTCTGCTTTCTGGTACCATGTGAAATTTATTTTGTTTTTGCTCTAACCCCAAAACTTATATACCCTTCGAAATCGGGATGACAAATGGTTATTGCCGAGCCAATCTCTCACTTGACATTCAACTTCACATATCTGCTTCGGCTGTCACCCATAATGGTCCAACGAACAACGGTAATTAATGTCCCGTCCGGCCTTTCTGCACGCACTATCTTCTCCTTTATCTTTTCCCATTAATCATTGTGTCACGATAATGGGCCCAAATCTTCCTTCTATTTACTTTTCTCTTTGTTACCCAGCTCGGGTTTTCTTCATCTCTCGGGTTCTCCATTGGCTTGGGTTTCCTATTAGCCAATTAATTAATTAATTAACGTTGGTAAATTATGAGGTCAATTCGCGTCTGTGTGCGCGTTGTATTATGAGATGGGTTTGTATGCGCACACAGACGCGAGCAGTGTCATTTTTTGTGTTAAATTATTAGTTTATCTCGCGTCTGTGTGCGCTTTTTACTTTGTTGATTTGAATTGTGTGCGCACACAGACGCGAGCAAGAGGTATGTGGCAATTTTTATTTGTTAGTTGTTATTGTAATTTTTAGATTTAGAATTTGATTTGAATGTTGGACTCAGAGTTGTTAATAGTGTCGATTGGGTTTGTGTTTTAAAAAAAGGATTTGGAATTTATTTTCTTCTGATAAAATATGGCTGCTTTTAATGAAGAAATTTATGAATCAAGCAATATAATCGAGGATAAATGGTCTTTTGAATCTGATAACTCAATGGAAATGGGAAATACCAAATGTTCTTTTGAATCTGATAACTCAATGGAAATGGGAAATACTACCAACGAAACTGATGGTTCTTTTTTTATGACCCCAAGAGATCCTGATAACGTTAATGGTGTTTTTGGCCAACTAATATCAAATTGTTTTGGTGGATTGCTTTCCGTTGGTATTCGAGGCAATAATTGTGATGTAGTAGCTACACAAAGAAAAGTTCCAGATAAAATAATTGAGAAGAGTTCAGCTACAAGATTGTTTAATATTACTGAAAGTACTGGAGGTGTTATGACTGGTATGATCCCTGATTGTCGATCTCAAGTATGTCGTGCACAAATGTAAGCAGCTCGATTTAAATATAAAAATGGATATATAATGCCTCGTGGCATAATATGTCGTTGTATTGCGGATATTAATCAGCTTTACACCCAATCGGCTGAGATGCGACCATTAGGTTGTTCGATGATAGCATTATCTGATGATATTGAAATGGTATTGAAATAAAATGATATTGAAATAAAACCGTTATTATTCAAAACTGATCTCAGTGGCTTTGTAGCTGGACATGTTGATGACAATAAAATTGATCTTATGTATCTTGCATTTAAACATGGTAGCAGAGCGTGGTTCCCTTCAGGGGGCTACTCGCCAATGTTTCAGTGGAGACAGTCCTGGCTGATCAAGGGTGATGTAAATTTTATTTTCATTTATTTGAATTTTATTTTTGTAAAATTAATCATCCTCCCTTCCCTATCGAGCGTGGGAAAGTGCTGCTATGGGCCCCAGCACACTTTTAAAGGGGGAAGCTAAGGGAACAGGGTAAAGAAAAAGAAAATAAAAAGCTCAGAGTCAAGGGTGAGGGCGAGCGGGGTAATGGGTTTTGGGTTGCGATGGAAAAGTGTGAATCAAATATTTGTCAAAACTCTTACTGGTAAGACAATTACTCTTGACGTTGAATTGAATGACACGATTGAAAAGGTAAAAGGGAAAATTCAAGACAAGGAAGGAATTCCGGTAAATTATCAAATGTTAGTATACGCAAGAAAGCAGTTAGAAAATAAAAGAAGATTGAACTATTATAGGATACAAGTAGGTTCGACACTTCATTTGTCACTCAGGCTGTGCGGGGGCAATGACGAAGAGATTTTAGAAGAAGAATTGTGGAAAAAGAGAATGAAAAAAGGAAAATTAACGAGATTGAGAAACAAGATTCTCAATGATATAAAGGGGAAGGAAGTTAGCGAATGGTTGGAGGAATATGAAGATCAAAAGGAGAGTCTAGATGAAGAATTAAGGGATCTAAGAACAATCAGTAAAAAATTGCAAAGATTAGACATCACTGCAATCTTAGATAAAGACCTGCAAGAGATCGAGGAAAAACATCAAATAATTGGGGCACTTATGGAAAGAAAAGCAAATCAATCTTTTATGGAAAAGAAGGAAAATGTGAATGAGAATACAATCAAGAAAAATAAGTCCGTGCATAAAAGAAAACTGGAAAGTCTACAGAAAATTACAATACCTGTCTTTGAAGGCAAGATGAAAGAGTACGAACCATGGAAGGCAGCTTTTACGGCGTGTGTTGAAGAAGCGGAAGGTGATGAGGTTGAAAAGATGTTTCACCTGCACAAGTACCTTCACGGAGAGCCATTAAAGTTAATTGAAAATCTTTGATATTCGGCAGAGACCTATCAAATGGCAAAAGAGAAGTTGGATAGGCGATATGGTGGGGATGAAAGGATATATTTATCAATGTTAGAGGAGATGGACAAGTTCAGGCCAATTCGAGAAGGAGATTTGAAGGATCTAGACTTATTTGTTGGATTATTAGAAACAGTCACCGTTCGATTTAAATCCACTGGGAAAGAATCCGAGTTAAAGACTGGATGTCTTTTTCAAAAGTGTTTGGGCAAGTTAACGACGAATCTTGTGTATAAATGGAAGAAAGACAAAATAGAAAAGGAATTACGGGAGACGATAGAGGATTTGAGAAGATGGATACAACAAGAAGCGGAGATCCTAAGGTCCACTAACGAGGTCGTGTATGGGACTCAATCAAGCACTAGGACTTATGATGGGTCAAGAGTAGAAGGTGTGTCTAGAGGAAGAGAAAGCCTCAATCCAGGAGGTTGGACGCATTTTACGGGGCAACCAGATGTCAGAGTTAAAAGTGGAACGGTCATACAGGCGAATAACTCTAACGGTTATAGATCAGAGTGTGTACAATGTGGTGGTCAACATTACCTAGACCAATGTGACAAGTTCAAGCAACTCACAATTTCAGAAAGGAAGAAAGTCATCGAAGAAAAGAAACTGTGTAGAAATTGCTTCAAAATAAATCACATGGCCAAGGAATGTCGTAAAGAATCTTTCTGCAAGGTTACCGGATGTAAGCAAAGACACAACTAATTATTAAATGAAAACACATCAATGAGGACGGTTCAGAGTTATTTTGCGGGAACTGAAATGATAAATGAAGAGTTACGTGCATTTCGGGGAATGGAGGACACGCAACTCAACAGGAGTAAGGCATCTAATGAAGAGAAAGGAGCTCAGAGTCATTTAGATGGGCAAATATTCAATTCTGGAAGAACTAACGAAGTAGGTAACGTTATTACAATCACACAAAATATTCAAGGGAAATTGAATACAGGGGAAAAGCAAGATGAGGCTTGCCGGGCTGGTGAGATCATAAAATTATCCGACGATAAAATTGTGCAACCGAAGACAACGGAAGTGATGAGTAATTGGGAAAAAGACAAACCAGCATCAGAGGATTTAACGCCCGAGGCGGCGGTTAATGATATGCAGGTTGACGAAGGGGAAGTTAATCGACTAAAAGAAGAACGTAATAATGTAAAAGGGGCAGAAGACTCCAGAGGGGAAAGGCAAAACAAGGAGACCAGTATGGTATATGGGAAATCATGGGAAACTGTACGTGATAATGATCAAGGGGCCAAAGAAGTTTTGGATTTAACAGAAAAATTGAACGTATCATCGAACAGTTTCAAACAACAAGGATCACTGGAACTCGCTTGCACGCCTCTAAAGATGCACACGAAAGACAAGGTGTTGATTGTGGAATCGAAACACGAAGCAATCAAAGAACGACTTTATAGGATGCTTATAAGAACATTAAGTGAAAACTGGTCACTAAATGAAATGCAACAGGGAAAAGTGTGGAATATTGAATTGGCGAAAAGGAAAGAATAATGGAGAGATCACACCTAAACAAACTGAACAGGGACAGCTGCTTGGCCGAGTATAGCGATGGTGGGTGGAGAATCCACAATGATCTTTCAAAAAAGGTGCGTGGCGCGGTGGCTTATATAATACAAAGATGGGTGTGTAAAGGTTATTGGAGATTGAGCCATTATGCAGGAAATGAAGGGGGAAATGGATAAAATGGCGAGGGAAATGCAGGAAATGAAGGGGGAAAGGGATAAACTGACACGGGAATGTATCTCCAAATTAATTTGATCATAAAAGAAGAAAGAAAAGCTAATGGAGATTTGAGATTTACACTAAGGTGTCAAGGGGGGGGGAGGATGGTAAATTATGAGGTCAATTCGCGTCTGTGTGCGCGTTGTATTATGAGATGGGTTTATATGCGCACAGAGACGCGAGCAGTGTCATTTTTTGTGTTAAATTATTAGTTGATCTCGCGTCTGTGTGCGCTTTTTACTTTGTTGATTTGAATTGTGTGCGCACACAGACGCGAGCAAGAGGTATGTGGCAATTTTTATTTGTTAGTTGTTATTGTAATTTTTAGATTTAAAATTTGATTTGAATGTTGGACTCAGAGTTGTTAATAGTGTCGATTGGGTTTGTGTTTTAAAAAAAGGATTTGGAATTTATTTTCTTCTGATAAAATATGGCTGCTTTTAATGAAGAAATTTATGAATCAAGCAATATAATCGAGGATAAATGGTCTTTTGAATCTGATAACTCAATGGATATGGGAAATACCAAATGGTCTTTTGAATCTGATAACTCAATGGAAATGGGAAATACCAAATGATCTTTTGAATCTGATAACTCAATGGAAATGGGAAATACCAAATGTTCTTTTGAATCTGATAACTCAATGGAAATGGGAAATACTACCAACGAAACTGATGGTTCTTTTTTTATGACCCCAAGAGATCCTGATAACGTTAATGGTGTTTTTGGCCAACTAATATCAAATTGTTTTGGTGGATTGCTTTCCGTTGGTATTTGAGGCAATAATTGTGATGTAGTAGCTACACAAAGAAAAGTTCCAGATAAAATGATTGAGAAGAGTTCAGCTACAAGATTGTTTAATATTACTGAAAGTACTGGAGGTGTTATGACTGGTATGATCCCTGATTGTCGATCTCAAGTATGTCGTGCACAAATGTAAGCAGCTCGATTTAAATATAAAAATGGATATATAATGCCTCGTGGCATAATATGTCGTTGTATTGCGGATATTAATCAGCTTTACACCCAATCGGCTGAGATGCGACCATTAAGTTTTTCAATGATAACATTATCTTATGATATTGATATGGACAAACCGTTAGTATCCATAATCATCATCTTGTTGCGCATTAGCTAATCTATACCTGTCCCGTTTTTCCAATTCGATTTCGATGATTTTACAATTTATTGATTTTTCTCGGATTTCCTGATTCTTGCCTTTTGCAACT
>CAUHTR010002329.1:0-15060 GCA_959609185.1 Schmidtea polychroa
TTAAAGCCAGGGGCCTATCCCTAACAATATTATTATTATTTATTATTATTTTTATTATTATTTGCAAAGTTCTAATTATTATTTTTGAAGTTTCATTATTATTATTTACTTAAATATTCATAAAAGTTAATTTCTACGTCAATTACATGATTTTCAACATTTTCATGATTATTTCAGGAACTTTTCATCAAATATTTTTCAAAGTATTATTTTCAAATTTTTTTTATCAATATTATTATTATTATTATTATTATTATTATTATTATTATTATTATTATTATTATTATTATTATTTTTATTATTATTATTATTATTATTATTATTATTATTATTATTATTATTATTACACGTATTATTATTATTACACGCAGCTAACGTGTTAATGAAATTATTAATTTATTTGAGGAATTTCAATAATAATTATTTAATAATTCACTTAATAATAAATATTGATTGTAATCAGAAATCACATTTAATATTTTTATAACTATTTCTCAAAATTTTTAAATATTTCTGATTTTTAGAGTAAAATTTGGATCACTTATTATCAGTTATCGCATGGCATGTTGCCTAGTGAGATAATCACGATAAATTATCATTTGGATGAAACCAAGTCGACTCCATCCGTTTGCAACAACACACTTACCTTCTGCTCGGTCTGCTAGTTTGGCCGTCTCAGCCATATATCGGACATGTCCTGGTGGAACTTTTTCACCGAGGAATCCAGTGAAAATTGTAAAATGCTAAGAAATATTTGCATGCACAGCGGTGCGGTATCACCGATAACAATAGAGGTTATTTTATTTTAGCGGTATTCGGGATTGAGGAGAATTGGTAGCGAATTATTCAGTCGGATGACGCAAAGAATAATGATAAGCGAAATACTATATAGCCGGCTAGCATAAAACAGAAAGCGTCATAAAAGTTAATTTCTACGTCAATTACATGATTTTCAACATTTTCATGATTATTTCAGGAACTTTTCATCAAATATTTTTCAAAGTATTATTTTTTTTTATCAATATTATTATTATTATTATTATTATTATTATTATTATTATTATTATTTATTTTCGATGTTTTATTATTATTTACTTAAATATTCATAAAACTTAATTTCTGCATCAATTTACGATTTTCAATATTTGATGATTATTTTCAGGAACATTTTCATAATTTTTAACGTTTTCATCATTTTCATAATTTTCAACATTTTCATCATTTTCAGGAACATTTTCATCATTTTCTATATTTTCATGATTTTTAACATTTTCATACTTTTCAGCATTTTCATCATTTTCATCATTTTCATGATTTTTACGATTTTCAAAATTCTTATTTTATTTATAAAATATTATTATTATCATTTTCAAAATTATTTTCAAATTTCTTATTATTTATTTTCAAAGTATATTATATATCAACGGTGGGCAAATGCGGCTCTTCGTTGAGTAAACTGCGGCTCATTGATAATTGAATTTTTGATAATTGAATTTGAAAATTGAATTCGATTTTTTTATTTTGAAATTTTTTCAACTGAATTTTTAAAAAAAAATTTTTTGTTGCAATTGTATTTTCATAAATGTTAAAAATTAACGAAACATTGTTTTTCACATTTTACTGCTTTTTAAAATTATTTTGTAGTAGGCGGCGCTTTGTTATAACAACGAGAGAGAAGCAATGAAAATAATTTTAGTGAAATTTAGTGAATTTTGATTAGTTAGTATTTTTGTTTGTACAATATTGCGGTCGTTTGTATATTTTAGTATAGTTTTCTATTCGTGTTTTTTGAAAAATTTGGTAAGAAGATTTTTTTATGAAGCATTTTGGAAGAATTGCAAGCGGATTTCAAATGTAGGTTTGAAGATTTGAAAAGTTTTAAATCTACATTTGCATTTTTTGTGAACCCATTTATTTGTGATATTATTGAAGATGGATTTCCAATTTCTGAAGTAATACTTGTTAAAAAAGCGGTTGGGGAATTGGAGTTATTAGATATGAAAGAGGACCAGGCTTTGCAAATGCACCATAAAGTTACTTCTATAATTGAATTTTGGAAACTCGTACCAGAGGCAAAATATCCACACTTAAAACAAGCTGCTTGCCGTCTAATTTCAATTTTTGGTACAACATATTGTTGTGAATCTTTGTACTCCACAATGAAGTTCGTGAAGTCGAAATATCGTTCACAGTTGACCAATCAGCATCTTACAGAATTGCTGCGAACAGCTTTAACAAAGTATACACCAAATTTCAAAGATTTGACCAAAAGTCTTTGTTAATTCAAGAAATTTTATTACTTTTTATTAATGGATTTTTATTATATTTTATGTTTGTTACTTAAATTTTGAAATAATTGTTTTTAATAGCGTTTAAGTCTTTTTTAATCAAATTAATGAAATAAAAAAAAATATGTAGTTCACTATGGTGGCTCTTTAAAAAATAAATTTTCGGAAAATGTCTCTCATTGAACTCATGCGTGCCCACCCTTGTTATATATACTCTTAGTCTATCCGACAAAATATTTTGTCCCCTTATGGGTACTGGTCACACTCAACAGGTTGCAAGGGTACTAGTCATGCTTATTATTATTGTTATACAATATGATGTTACCTAGACATTTGAAGGTTCAACCATGGTTACAATTTCTACATTTTGAAAACACTAATTTATTGGCTATCTCAATTTTTATAAATGTAAAAACAAAAGTAATTTAGTCATTAAGAAATTTATTTATTACTGATTTCTACAAGTATGAATATGATTGTGTAAATCACAAAACACATTTAGTAACTTTATTATTTTTTTATATATGTCATTTATAGCAAGGAAGTCCTACTAGAAATATGGAAAAATTAAGTCCAACCTATTCCGAAGATAAGCGTTCATTGAATTTTTTTTAACAGCACAGTTGAAGATTTTATAAATAATCACGATACTTACACTGATAAGGAAATCATAAATATTTTAAAATTTTTCAAACATTCCTCTATTGAATATTTGATTGATATATTTAATTATGATAAATGCATTTTAAAGTTATTTAATGTATTTAGAAAAAACAGTGGTAAACAACGATTCACTGAATGAATACTTTTGGAGTTGTATGTATTTAAGGTTGAAACCGGGATATTGTAGATTGATTTATGAATGGATAGCGAAAGCCGATTTGATTGAAAATAAGCTAACGGAAAAGGTATTTAACTTGTTCAATTTGTAAAGAAAATCAAGTTTCGGTTTTTGTATTTACCATGTGGTCACGTAATTGCTTGTTCTAAGTGTCACGAGAAGAATGTTCACAATTGTCAAGCCTGTTCAACACTGATTATTGAATATCATGCTATATACATGTAAGTTTTCCATACAAATCAATACAATATCAAAGTCAAATGAATTATTACCACACATAATGATGGTACTATAATGTAGAAAATTTTCGTAAATAAATGTTTTAATTTGTTTTATAAATTTATTGTTTTATTGTAATACTTTTTGATTAAAACATATTCATTTTGTTTTAATATTTGTATTAATTTTTGAAATAGTGCTATTTATATATATGGAAATTTACAATTCATGAAATATTCATAATGATGCTTTTCTCTGTCCATTCATTCTCCTCTGATATTACTGCCATAATCATCTTCGACAAAATGCAAAGATAATATTTTTAATGTCTTTGTTAATCATGCCCATTTATTGCAAAGTCTTTGTTAATTATGCACTTGTATTGAAAATTTATTAGTCACACAATTATATTATTTTTTTCATGCCCTGACATAATATTATTATTTTTAATTTTATTATTATGATTATTTTATTTAACAATACCATATAGCAAATTTTAGGTAATTTAGTGAAAGATTTTTTAAAATATAGGAATTTCTTAAGTAAAATATTTCCAGATAAATTTACCAATTTAGTTAGAAATCCCTGGTTTTTGGCTGTACCATTTAATTAAACTATTCTAGGATTCATAACAATTTTTATATAGTTGATGCATATACCAATTATTTCAATTATTTAACTAGAAACATAATTGAATTCTTAGGTAATATAGTATTTTTTAGTTAATTTATAAATATTATCTGACATTTTGATGTATCAATGCAATATACAACAAATTAAACAATAAAAACCATATCAGAGGAGAATGAATGGACAGAGAAAAGCATCATTATGAATATTTCATGAATTGTAAATTTCCATATATATAAATAGCACTATTTCAAAAATTAATACAAATATTAAAACAAAATGAATATGTTTTAATCAAAAAGTATTACAATAAAACAATAAATTTATAAAACAAATTAAAACATTTATTTACGAAAATTTTCTACATTATAGTGCCATCATTATGTGTGGTAATGATTCATTTGACTTTGATATTGTATTGATTTGTATGGAAAACTTACATGTATATAGCATGATATTCATTAATCAGTGTTGAACAGGCTTGACAATTGTGAACATTCTTCTCGTGACACTTAGAACAAGCAATTACGTGACCACATGGTAAATACAAAAACCGAAACTTGATTTTCTTTACAAATTGAACAAGTTAAATACCTTTTCCGTTAGCTTATTTTCAATCAAATCGGCTTTCGCTATCCATTCATAAATCAATCTACAATATCCCGGTTTCAACCTTAAATACATACAACTCCAAAAGTATTCATTCAGTGAATCGTTGTTTACCACTGTTTTTTCTAAATACATTAAATAACTTTAAAATGCATTTATCATAATTAAATATATCAATCAAATATTCAATAGAGGAATGTTTGAAAAATTTTAAAATATTTATGATTTCCTTATCAGTGTAAGTATCGTGATTATTTATAAAATCTTCAACTGTGCTGTTAAAAAAATTCAATGAACGCTTATCTTCGGAATAGGTTGGACTTAATTTTTCCATATTTCTAGTAGGACTTCCTTGCTATAAATGACATATATAAAAAAATAATAAAGTTACTAAATGTGTTTTGTGATTTACACAATCATATTCATACTTGTAGAAATCAGTAATAAATAAATTTCTTAATGACTAAATTACTTTTGTTTTTACATTTATAAAAATTGAGATAGCCAATAAATTAGTGTTTTCAAAATGTAGAAATTGTAACCATGGTTGAACCTTCAAATGTCTAGGTAACATCATATTGTATAACAATAATAATAAGCATGACTAGTACCCTTGCAACCTGTTGAGTGTGACCAGTACCCATAAGGGGACAAAATATTTTGTCGGATAGACTAAGAGTATATATAACAAGGGTGGGCACGCATGAGTTCAATGAGAGACATTTTCCGAAAATTTATTTTTTAAAGAGCCACCATAGTGAACTACATATTTTTTTTATTTCATTAATTTGATTAAAAAAGACTTAAACGCTATTAAAAACAATTATTTCAAAATTTAAGTAACAAACATAAAATATAATAAAAATCCATTAATAAAAAGTAATAAAATTTCTTGAATTAACAAAGACTTTTGGTCAAATCTTTGAAATTTGGTGTATACTTTGTTAAAGCTGTTCGCAGCAATTCTGTAAGATGCTGATTGGTCAACTGTGAACGATATTTCGACTTCACGAACTTCATTGTGGAGTACAAAGATTCACAACAATATGTTGTACCAAAAATTGAAATTAGACGGCAAGCAGCTTGTTTTAAGTGTGGATATTTTGCCTCTGGTACGAGTTTCCAAAATTCAATTATAGAAGTAACTTTATGGTGCATTTGCAAAGCCTGGTCCTCTTTCATATCTAATAACTCCAATTCCCCAACCGCTTTTTTAACAAGTATTACTTCAGAAATTGGAAATCCATCTTCAATAATATCACAAATAAATGGGTTCACAAAAAATGCAAATATAGATTTAAAACTTTTCAAATCTTCAAACCTACATTTGAAATCCGCTTGCAATTCTTCCAAAATGCTTCATAAAAAAATCTTCTTACCAAATTTTTCAAAAAACACGAATAGAAAACTATACTAAAATATACAAACGACCGCAATATTGTACAAACAAAAATACTAACTAATCAAAATTCACTAAATTTCACTAAAATTATTTTCATTGCTTCTCTCTCGTTGTTATAACAAAGCGCCGCCTACTACAAAATAATTTTAAAAAGCAGTAAAATGTGAAAAACAATGTTTCGTTAATTTTTAACATTTATGAAAATACAATTGCAACAAAAAATTTTTTTTTAAAAATTCAGTTGAAAAAATTTCAAAATAAAAAAATCGAATTCAATTTTCAAATTCAATTATCAAAAATTCAATTATCAATGAGCCGCAGTTTACTCAACGAAGAGCCGCATTTGCCCACCGTTGATATATAATATACTTTGAAAATAAATAATAAGAAATTTGAAAATAATTTTGAAAATGATAATAATAATATTTTATAAATAAAATAAGAATTTTGAAAATCGTAAAAATCATGAAAATGATGAAAATGATGAAAATGCTGAAAAGTATGAAAATGTTAAAAATCATGAAAATATAGAAAATGATGAAAATGTTCCTGAAAATGATGAAAATGTTGAAAATTATGAAAATGATGAAAACGTTAAAAATTATGAAAATGTTCCTGAAAATAATCATCAAATATTGAAAATCGTAAATTGATGCAGAAATTAAGTTTTATGAATATTTAAGTAAATAATAATAAAACATCGAAAATAAATAATAATAATAATAATAATAATAATAATAATAATAATAATATTGATAAAAAAAAATAATACTTTGAAAAATATTTGATGAAAAGTTCCTGAAATAATCATGAAAATGTTGAAAATCATGTAATTGACGTAGAAATTAACTTTTATGACGCTTTCTGTTTTATGCTAGCCGGCTATATAGTATTTCGCTTATCATTATTCTTTGCGTCATCCGACTGAATAATTCGCTACCAATTCTCCTCAATCCCGAATACCGCTAAAATAAAATAACCTCTATTGTTATCGGTGATACCGCACCGCTGTGCATGCAAATATTTCTTAGCATTTTACAATTTTCACTGGATTCCTCGGTGAAAAAGTTCCACCAGGACATGTCCGATATATGGCTGAGACGGCCAAACTAGCAGACCGAGCAGAAGGTAAGTGTGTTGTTGCAAACGGATGGAGTCGACTTGGTTTCATCCAAATGATAATTTATCGTGATTATCTCACTAGGCAACATGCCATGCTATAACTGATAATAAGTGATCCAAATTGGATGTATTTTACTATTAATGTTCCAATATGTGCTGAAAATTTTAAAACATAAAATAAGAGCAAAGTGCATAATTTTTAAAAAAAATGCATTGTGATTAAGTCCGAAATTCTGATGATGAATCTAGACAAAAAATGGGGACACGTATTTGATTGCAAATAAAGACAGATATCAAATACCAAATTAGAGCTCCTCCACATTATTACACCTCCATATAATAAATATTTTTTTCCATTAAAGTATCTAATAAGTATTGCTTGCGGTTTATTTTAAGTTTTTTTTGAGATTTTGTTTGATTATGCCAATTAATTCATTTTTTAATCTAAATAATTTCAAATATCATCCGGTATTTACTGAAATACTCAAAATTTTAGATTGAATTGAATAATATTCCGTAAATTATTGAAGCATAATTATTTATGTGATGAATTTACTCAAGAATTTATCTCCAAGTACGTTTATAAAATTTCATTTTTTTATTTTAAAATTTGCTAAATTTTTGTAGTTTTTTTATTTTATTGTTTTCATAGCGGCCAATTTATTTCCTTCCATTGAAAGATGTCAAAAATGTGAAATTTGTACGAATGCGATTATTGAGATAAATTCATTGTGGAGAATTTCTTAAAATTTACTCTAAAAATCAGAAATATTTAAAAATTTTGAGAAATAGTTATAAAAATATTAAATGTGATTTCTGATTACAATCAATATTTATTATTAAGTGAATTATTAAATAATTATTATTGAAATTCCTCAAATAAATTAATAATTTCATTCACACGTTAGCTGCGTGTAATAATAATAATACGTGTAATAATAATAATAATAATAATAATAATAATAATAATAATAATAATAATAATAATAATAATAAAAATAATAATAATAATAATAATAATAATAATAATAATAATAATAATAATAATAATAATACAAGTAATATTAGTCGAACAACTGAATTAGACCAAAGTACAATTTTTATTAACATTCTGGCATCTAACGTAGTAAAATTTAGCAGCTAAATGATATCTCAGTGAAATAGAATTTATTGTTTTAATGGAGTAAATAAATGGCAGTCGCTCCTTGGCTAATAATATGAATTGGAATTCTCAATTGACATTTATATTGCCAATCTGATTTCAGTTAATATTTTGTTTAGGTGTTGAAAATCTGAAGCTGCATTTTAGTTTTATATATTGTAATAAATTTGAATTTAGTTTAATATAAAATTTATTGTCATCTGTGAAATATGGAAAATTATATTTCTTCATGCCTGAATTTAATTGAGCAAATCCATTTTTTATTTGATAAATATAATCATTTTGTTTATATGTTTGGTTGGGAATTTTTGTTGCATTCTTATAGTTAATTTCATAAATTCCGAAACGGGTTGACATATTTACATATCAAATGGAGTTTTAGTAAATATATTTATTATTTGTCACGGAAAGATAAATCTTACAATAGAAATTCCCCGTCAAATATTGCAAAACTAAATTTCTCATGCATTTAATAACAAAATTGCTATTGACTGATTTATATAACTAATTTTATTAAGATGTGTTACCGACAATTTTGTGTGATAAACTTGGAGTGGATGTTATAAACCCAGGCGCAATTGACCAGATAAAGATACCGAATGGTACTCCAATGAATAAATATATTGCTATACAAGGGACAACAAAACCATTTGTCAAATTGCATTGGAAAGGTAAAATCAACAATATAAATTGCCTTGGATGTGAGCTGGTTAGTTGGATTGAGATTTGTCGTTTATTTTATATATTAATATAGCCTGAATATTGGATTGATGGAACTTTTGGATCTTTCGGAAGGCATAAATTGTTTACTTGCTCAAATGGCAATGGCGTTCTAATTCCAATAAATGGTGATATCAAATCATGCGAATCAGGTAGCATTTGCTGTGGGATATTTGCTATATTACTGATTCAGATGATGAACCAAATCATTTCCCATTGGATGAGAACGATGATTTGACAGCGGATAAAATCTGTTGCTTTGAACCTTTGGACAAGTTATCTAAAGATATAGCAGTGGGTAAACGGGTATTTTCTCAGCAATTCAAAGGCGGAGGGGAATGTAAATGGCTGGGATTAATCAATGGCAAAGGATATGTTGGGATATTACATGATGAATCTGTAAATTATTCCATGATTTATTCAATTTCATAACCTTATTGTGTTGCAGCCAAGAGGTGGGAGAAGCCAAGAATTATCCCGGATATTAAATATGGATGACAAAATCCGGTTTGTCCCAATCGAATGTGCGTAATATTATATTGATAAATAATATTTTTTTGCTGAATTTATTTATATATTTGAATATGATTTTATTTATAATATTTGATTGCATCTGCGCTGCGCCATGTATAAATGCTATATAAATCATCCGATGACGTTTTCTGATGTAAAGATCGTGACAAATTCAGATTTTCAAAAAGCAATTAGGATTATTCATGCTTAACAAGTTTTTGGACAAATATTTATAGCTAATGCTTATTAGAAACCTCTGAATAAATATGTGGGACAAGAAGATATTATTATGATGCTTCATGCGCCAAGCTATGAAAGGCAATTGGATGATTGCCTGTTGAAATAATTATTTATCAAAATTCCTTAAATTAATTAATAATTTGTTTAACACGTTAGCTGCCATGATGCATGCATGTCGCGTGTCTCAGATTTTCGTGCGTGCCGTGTCTCACTTACCCCATTATATTTAGCCGCGTCGACCGCGATACGTGTAATAACAATAATAATAATAATAATAATAATAATAATAATAATAATAATAATAATAATAATAATACAAGTAATATTAGCCGAACAACCGACTTGGCCCAGGATTACAATTTTTGTTAACATTGTGACAGCTAACGTGATAAATGATATCGCATTGAAATAGAATTTATTGTTTTAATGGAGTCATTAAATGGCAGTCGCTCCTTGGCTAATAATATGAATTGGAATTCTCAATTGCCATTTATATTGCCAATCTGATTTCAGTTAATATTTTGTTTAGGTGTTGAAAATTTGAGGCTGCATTTTAGTTTGGATAAAATTGTGGATATGAACAAAATATTTGAGGTCAAATATGAGGAATATAAAGAATATCTAGGAGGACCTGCAATCATAGGGCTGACAATAATGGGCAGCAATACCAAACAATTTATTGGGGAATTGAAATGGACTGGAAGGATAAACAATGAGAAATGTGCTGGCCTTGATATGGTAATTCTTTCAAGTTTTTGTTTTTATATCAATTTTTATTGAATAGGAAACTGATTTTGATTTTGGAATGGATGGAATTATCAATCAAGATCATAAATTTGAATGCATGAAGAAACACGGATTGATCACAGTTGTGTCCAATGTCAATTTATGTTAGAGAATTATTTGAATGGCTTGCTATGAATTAATTGTTCAGATAATTATGACAAAAATGTTCCTATGTTACCCTCTGGAATCATTAATCCGGATAAATATTTGAAATGCAGAGAGGCAGGCGATGATAAATGCTTAAAGGCGCGCCAAATAAAGAAAGGTGAAATGGTAACAGTCAAGCTATTAGATGGACAAGTTAAGCTGAAAGGAATATTAAAATGGTCCGGCTCAATGAATAATGTTCCCGTCTGTGCTGTGGAATTGGTAATTGTGCAATTGATAATAATATTATTTAATATTTATTTATTCATTTCACAGTTGCAAGAGCATGAAAATGGAACAAATGGCCGATTTTGGAGGACGCAATTGTTTGAATGCCCAGCTAAGCGAGCAATAACTGCACTGCCAGAGAATTTATCTCCAAGTACGTTTATAAAATTGCATTTTTTTATTTCAAATTTTGCTAAATTTTTGTAGTTTTTTATTTTATTGTTTTCATAGCGGCCAATTTATTTCCTTCCACTGAAAGATGTCAAAAATGTGAAATTTGTACGAATGCGATTATTGAGATAAATTCATTGTGGAGAATTTCTTAAAATTTACTCTAAAAATCAATACAATTTTAAGCCTAAATTAAGCCCGCTCTTGAAATTAAGCCCTAACACAATTTTTTTAAAAAAATTATATTGTAGCCCTAACACCGAAATTAAGCCCTAGCAATTTTGTTTTTTGATATCTATTAAATAAAATTTCAGATCGTTATATATTGTTAAAAATTAGAAACATAGTTATATTAATATTAATAACTATTTGATAAAATTGAATAAATTTTTTTTAAAAATTAATCCAAACAAAATGGCAAGAACTAGAAAAATTAATATTAAGTGAATTATTAAATAATTATTATTAAATTATAAAAATAAATTATTAATTATAAAATCCTCTAAACTCATAGAAAGCCAATGCCTTTCCCCGAATATAGTACGCACGCATTGCATTTGAATAAAATGCGCATGTGTGTTCTATTCAAATAGAGTGCGCGCGTACTTTCATTGAGTTTTACACATGTTTATAATCATTAAAATTTCGAAATTTTAAACTATATTTTCAAATTTATACCAGAAACTACATAAAGTAACTGAAATTTGAATATCAAAAATTCAAAAAAAGAAGATGAATTCAAAATTCTCAAATTGTATGAGTCATTACGAAAAATTTTCGAGGATTTGGAATTTAATTTGGAAGAGTGCGAATGAGGGTATGGGCAATTATTTATACAAAATAATGAAATTTTCTTGGATAATGATTCGGATTGTTACTGACTTTTGGATATCGGCACTGCTTTTGTTAATTGCATTTGGAAGGCAAGTAATGAACAATTGAAACATTTCGAAAATTGGTTGCCTGAGTTTACTCAAGAAGTTTATTGAGAATTTATTGAGGGAGATTTTTACTGTAAGGAATTTCTGGGTTCTGCTGAAATAAACCTCTGCAAATCGGTGAATCTACCGGGACCAATTTGGGAATTTTTTCCGTGTCTAACTTAAAACAATGTGAAATTGGAGTTACGACATTAGATGACAACGCATGTGAAGTTTAAAGTTTTATTTATGGAACTGCTACACCAACAAAAAAAATTCATATTGTTAAGCAAAATGAATATTTTGGCATAGAATTATAAATTGTATCGCTTCTAAAAAAATATAAAAAATTATTTGTAATCAAATAAAGCTGATTTATATTCCATATTTTATTTTTATTTATTATATTGCTTTCAGCTTCACATATACCAAAATTCGAATATAATATGCGCTTATATTTGAGTGCGCTTTTTATTCGAAAAAAATTTGAGAATTAAAATTTTTTGATATTTGCTGAAAACTTGAATAAAGTGCGCGTACTATAATTCGGGGGAAGACTGTAGCATATTTATATATCTGAGAAACCGTATTTATTGCCACATGAAACAATATCAACGCACAAATTTTGTTTTTATTTAAAAAAAAATTTGCTGCATTTCAAATTATTTTACAAGTTTACAAATTTCTGGATTCCGAACGCGAGATCCGAAAAATGTTTACCAATGCGATCAGTTGGACTTCTCAAATTATAATTTAGATTTGCAAATAGTTTCCTAATTACCCAAAATTTAATATCCGAAAAAAATCTCTGAACCTTTTATCAATACTACATTTTCGTCATCTTCATCTCTTCAAACAAGCTTCTTCTCATCATCATTTTCGACATTTGTAATATCTTCTTTATTAACTTTTTATATAAAACTGTGAGTTCAGCCAAATGTATTGCATAATTATAACATTGCTGTTTATCACACTGCCACCATTATTTATTGAAGCAACAACATCATTTCTTAAGCTTACTCCAAATTCTCTCAGAATATTTTCAACCAGCTCTTCGGTTTTTCAGCTGTACACTTTCCTTTTATTGTTACTAACCCAAGAATAAACTGCTATGAATTTGAAGACCGTAAAGTAACATTGAAATACCGCCGCATTGAAGCATTGCCCACTCATCAATGATAATGTTAAATTTTTTATTTAAATTCAATAACCTTTGTAGATCATTTTTTCAATATTTTTGCCCCCCCCCAAACAATGCTAATATATGCTTGTGAATGGCATCGTGTCCATAAACAATGAGCCATATTATAGAGAGCTGGAATCGCTGTTATCCCCCAGTTTCCGCAATTTCCATACCGCATTAGACAAGCTTTATCTGTATATTTGTAAGGAAAAGAAACTGCTGTTTAATAATACAAATTGTAATTTCTAAATCGTCATAAATTTTTATTTATTTTTATTATTAACTATTATTAATATTAAATATTCAACTTTGATAAATTATAAATTAATTTCAATATTTTTAGGGCTTCCAATGAATCTTATTAATAATATATTTGTGGAGAGAAATCAGAAAGAGTTCTTTTCAAATTCGGTTTGTACTGATGATGATATTTATCATGTCGGTCAATTTATCAGGATTTTACCTTTCAACCTATTTGGTAAGATTAAATGTTTTCACATCGTATATGGAGAAAGGTTTGTGGAAATTCAGTTAACCAAGAATCAAATCAAAGTTAAATTATTTAAATTAATTAAATAAAAGAATTATTTGTTTATATTTAATGATTTCCAGGCATTACCATTTCATGAGCGCATTGACCGTGAACCTCACAGTGCAATTTATTCGACAGTTATTTTATTAAAAGATGCCATTGCCAAATGCTCAGAAAATCTCGAATTCCTCAGTAAATCTCCACTAATATCCCAGAAATGCATCGAATATAAGATTCCATATCCTATGGAAACATTTCAAAAGAAAGACATCATAAAAGTTAGGAAAGATGGAAATGTGAAATATTTCTTTGTTGTCGGCCGTTTCATTATAAACGGGAATTCGTGTTTATCTGTTATCGAGGTATGGGAAATGTAAATATACAAATTTATAATTATTTTAGTCCATTCTGGGATCTACTGAGGAATATATAAGGGAAGCGGATGCCTCGAAAGTTGATGATTCTGAATTAGAATTGAAATATTATCAGGATCTTTTTATTGTTCCGAAATCAATTCTGTCATTTGAAAAAGAAGAAATTAAAGATTTCTCTATTGGAAATCGTGTTGAATTCAAATCGAAAGATTACAATTCCTCTTACCAAGGAATCATTAAAGGTTTTGGAATGGTTAATAAAACGGTTGTTTCATGTGCCGTTCAAATGGTGATTATTATTATTACAATATTTCTGTTCCTTTTTATTCATTTCATTTAATTTCCATTTGTTTGTTTAAATTCAGGTCGCATCTGAGCCAGAGGTAAATAGGATATTATCGCAATATTCACTAAATGAGGATTCGAAGTTCAAACATTTAATTGGCACAGAAAAAGATCCCTTATTATTGATTCCTGCTAATTTATTAAAGAAATTGGGTTAGCTGAAGTGCTGGGATAATTCAACTGACTGATATTTAGACCTGCCTGAAATAGTGAATGGCATTCCAGTAATCAATCCCGAATTTATCAGAAACACAAAAGGAACAGCGGTGGAACCAGAACGATTTATTATTTTCTACTGCAATAATGAAAGACGTTTTGCCAAATTAAAGTGGAAAGGTATAATTGATCAGAAATATTGCTTGGGTTGTGTTGTTGTGAGTTTAATTATATTTTATATTTCGCATCGATATTGACATGAAATAGAACTTTCAATCGAATTTCGGAACAAATGGAACATTTGGAAATGATAAATTATTTACATGTGATGATAAACGTGGAATCTTGATACCAATGGATGTTTTGAGCAATTGCTGTGATTTGGGTACGTTTTATTCTTTCTATCATTATTTTGATTTATTTAATTAATTAATTTATTTAGTAGACTTTTATAATTTAATAGTGAAACATG